>JALPQI010003218.1:0-96317 GCA_025490895.1 Thaumatotibia leucotreta
AGGCTGATGATGATTAAGAATATCTCTACAAAAAATGTTATTGCTCTCCTCGCCCCAGTAGCCCGTAATGTCAAAATCATCAATATTTTAGATGTTCATTTCCAAAAAAGCTTATGTTTCTATGTAAAACATACATAAGTAAGTCCTTTTGAAAATGCCACACTTAACTTCGGTTCATTAAAGCTTCCACACTCGAATTCTTTTCATTATACCGTTACACGTTCGTTCCTGAATAATGCACGAGTCTAGTTAGAGGAAATGGGGACTCAAAGGCAGTACATAAGGACAGGTACTTGTAAGAATATAATACATATACATACAGGGTGGAACGGAACGACGATCCTTCCCGCTACCGACCGAGTCTACCAATCATTACGATGAACTTTCAGTATAGTACCAACATCTTATATCTTTAATGATTAGTTATGAGTTCATTAGTATGAAATAGTCAATTATCCATGTACGCTTTCGATGTTGGTCCGATATTTGTTATCTCGCCATAGAATACAAATCGTGAGTGATAATAAATAATAAAATAATAATAATAAATTTCATTTATTTTGGGCAACAAGTCCCTTACTGTTTTAGTAACAATTATACTTACATATCTAGATTAGTTACAATTACTTAATAAATTAATACTACCACTCACGAGTTTTATTCTATGGCGAGATGACATACGTAATTGCCCTTACTAGTAGGTACTATTACGACACAAGTGCGAAAAAAAATAAGGTGGAAATAAGTGGCGATAGATTGGAAATGCTGCCAGCATTTTCGGCACCATGCCAAAGGGGCCCCAATTTATTAGATATATTTTAGGTTTATTTACATACATAGTTTTTAATTTGTTGGTTTTATTTAACTTAGTGTTAATACAGCGTGTGTATTTTATAGGGGCGAATAATTAATCCAGCTATAATATCTGATCGAATCGTATAATATAATCATTTCGTAAAATCTTGTTGTAGTAATAGTCACTAAAATATTCACCCGTATCAGATACACAATTACACACGCTGTATAAGGTTTTTATGTCATTATTTTGTCTTTGTTGCTTTGTGTAAATTCCTACCGAATAAAACCTTATAGTCAAAATGGACACAAAATAGTTATGAGTAGGATAGTTTCATTACATTATTTTAATATTACATCACATTTTATAAATTACTGGTTTTACGCAGTATGCGCTTATGAAGGTGTACTGCCATTTGGCAAATTATGTTTCCCAAATATGACTTCCCAAATAACTTATCGCAATAGTCTCATTTCCCAAACAAATCTTTAGCAAAGTTACATTTCTCATTTTATTCATTTGGTCAAATTATTATTTTGCAAAGTTTCACTTCGTCAAGATTTTATTAAGCAAATGCTTATGTTATCTTATGCTTATGTTTTATTTTGTCATAAGTTAAAATCCAAAAAAAAATTGCCAAATTTGATACTTCGCAAGCTCTACTTATAGCAAAAGCCTGGCAAATGATAATATTATTTTAAAGTTCGTAGATCTATACAGGAATTTAGTAACTTTTTTGCACAACCCTTGGCTTGAACTTGCCTGGAACAAAAAATGTATTTCATGAATAATTGGTATCATAATGAATGAAGTGAGAAAATAGAATCCATCATAATGATTACTATTCATATTTTGTATTGGTAGGTACTAAGAAGGCACACATAGCCACGGATAAAAAAACTATATTTTTATTTTCATTTTCATAAAGAAACTATCCCAGAGCCACCGTTAGGTACGACGACGAGCGAAGCGAGGAGGAGTGTTAGGTGAAACTGCGACCATACAGCGAACCACTGTTCCCAGAACCGACTGTTTTGTTATTCCCTCGGCATTGCGTTCCCTCATCAGTTTCATCTAAATTACTGTTTAGAACCCGAATTTTAATTGTTTATCAACATAATATAAAACACCGTGTGAGCTTTTATAAAAAAAACATAAACATACCTATATAAAGTTCGCCTCAAACTATACCCAAAAACATTGGTAATTATTTAGTTATTTAGCCAGCTAAACCACCTGAAAATATGCATTATAAAAAGTTCCAATTAAAAACCAAGCCCAAAGATAGAATTTCCAACCACTTAGTTGGGAAATAAAACGATTTGATAAGATTCAATTGGAAAACGATCTTTCGGCGAAATGACTTTATGCGAAAAATTGGTTGCGATCTAATATTGTATATGCGGTATAAATCGTATGCCATACAATATTTTGGGATTAGTATGTTACGCCAAACGATGCATTTGCCAAAAAATATTTTGGGAAAATAAAAACGACCAAGTAATTCTTTGCTAAATAATCGCTTGTCAACAAAAAGGCTTGCTAACTGTAAAATTGCGATAAGTAGTTTTGACAATAGAATTTTTGCCAAATAAAATTTTGGGAAAAATAGTTTGCGATGCGATACTTTGGGAAAAATTATTTGCCAAACATTAGTAAAACGCTTATGAAGTCAGCCAGTTGAACGAACGTCAGCCACGTTACGTAAAAAAATTATGAGAATGACAGATTCGAACGATAAGTCACGTGACCATTTCCATACATTATTATGGTTACACTTATCGTTTACGATTGCAAAATGGCATCTTGGCTAGGTCTGCTGACCCGGTGACGGCGTCGCTTTTGTTGAGTTTAGTATTGCCGCTAAAAAATATATTTCCGATTTTTATAATAAAAAAAACGAAATTACCAAAGGTGTAAATGAATGTTAATATGAGATTTGTTTTAAGTTTTACTTTTATAAGTATAAATCGTACAAATTTTGTAAAAAATAACGTATTTCCGATTCCGGTCACAAGTTTTAAAGCATAGTACCTAATGTATTTGTAGGTTAGAAAATTTGTGGGGGTCGTGTGTATAACACCCACAAATCAGAAGGCGTGTTATTTTGTTATTTACAAGTATATTTACATAAGTTACAGATAATTTACAATTATTAGTTTACAATTCGTTAGCTGATAATCACCACAATATTGCTAGGATTTGAACGGAACAGACACTACTGACAGCAATGTTGTTCGTTTCGTTGCCATGGCAACGGCCGCTCAGCGCGCCTGCGCGCGGACTTAGAACATTCACGTAGGCATGTAGTGTGGTAGGTCACCACATGTTCCCCCTGGCCAGACCGTGACTACGGTCGAAATCTGTTGGGGAACCTCACGACTCTTCCACTCTTCGTTCGCTTCTGCTGTTCTGCCGGTTTGGTTTCGTCACTGATTGGTGATTTAGGTAAATCTTCTCGCATGATGTAGGCTGGCTTGAGTCTATCTATTGTGACGTTATTCAGTTTGCCTTTGGTGTCAATAGTGTAGAATTTAGGCTGACGTTTGATGACTCTGTATGGGCCTTCGTAAGGTGGTTCTAGTGAGCCACGTACACGATCGACGCGGAGGAAAACGTGTGTACATGTTTCCAAATTACGTGGTATGTAAAATGGGGAAGACGATGTATGCCACGATGCTGGTCTTAGTGTTAGCTTGTCCATGTGAGAACGAAGGCGTGTGACGTACTCTGTAACATCTGCTACTTTGTAGTCAGGTAGAGGTGACAGGAACTGGCCGGGTAAACGAAGCGTCTCGCCGTAGACGAGCTCTGCCGGGGTAGCCTGTAGATCTTCCTTAACGGCGCTTCGAATACCAAGCAGGATCAGTGGAAGAGATTCGATCCATGTAGATGATGAAGAATGACACATGATGGATGACTTGAGCTGACGATGCAGCCTTTCTATCATACCGTTAGCAGCAGGATGATAAGCCGTGGTGCGGAAGTGGTGTGCACCAACCAACGATGTCAGCGCTTTGAAAAGTTGGCTCTCAAATTGTCGGCCACGATCTGTGGTGATCCGTAGTGGACATCCGAATCTGGCAATCCAGCCAGATACTAGGGCTTTAGCGCAGGATTCGGCTGTGATGTCTCTGAGTGGAAATACCTCAGGCCATCGCGTGAATCGATCGATGACGGTGAGGCAAAATCTGTAATCAGAGGAAGGGGTTAGGGGCCCTACGAGGTCGAGATGAATATGAGCGAACCTCGAGGATGGAGTGATGAAAGTGGAAAGTGGTGAAATGGTATGACGAATGATTTTGGTTTGTTGGCATTTTAAACATTGCCTAGCCCACTCTCTACAATCTTTGCGTATCCCTGGCCATACGAATCTTTCTGAGACCAGTCGCACTGTAGCTGAGCATCCTGGATGATGAAGTTGGTGTAGTTGCTCAAAAACTGGCTTTCGAAACTCTGGTGTGACATACGGACGAGGTTGTCCAGTAGATGTATCACAGAAGACAGGTAAAGTATTATGAAGTGTAGGTATCTTCTTCAGTTGGAGTGACGAACCATGATTGATAAGATCTTGCAGCTCTGGATCGGCTTCCTGAGATTGTGCAAGAGCCTGATAGTCGATAGGGATGATGACTTCTTCAACACGGGATAAGGCGTCGGCGACAACGTTGAGAGTGCCAGGTAAGAATTTTAGATCGGTTGTGAATTGCGAGATAAAGTCCAAGTATCTGAATTGCCTTGGTGAGCATTTATCTTTGTTGGTAGAGAAAGCAAAGGTAAGTGGCTTGTGATCTGTGTAAACTATGAAATCTCGGGCTTCTACCATATGGCGGAAGTATTTAATGGCCTCGTACACAGCCAGGAGTTCTCTGTCGTACGGGCTATACTTTGCTTGTGGCTTGCTAAGCTTGTGCGAGTAGAATGCCAATGGTTGCCAAGTATCATCAATGAGCTGCTGAAGAACTGCGCCAATTGAAGTGTCGGAAGCATCGGTGAAAATTGCGAGCTGTGCAGAAGAATCTGGATGAGCTAAGAGTGTTAAGCTAAGGATAAACAGGTTGTAGATATATTAGATAATTTTTGGTTTGTCCTTTCCTACCAAGGAGGTTGGAACTCTTTGCTAAAGAGGTCCGTGCTCTGTGTTTCCTACCAACACAAATTACATCAAATTGATAGATCAGGATAATCAAATCATTATCTAATGGCGGTTTGAATGACGTTTCGGTAACAATGAATAAAATTCAGTTGAGTACCTCTGTATACTTCGTCTGCGTACATATACTTCTGCAATAGTTATCACAAAATATTCTACAAACGACAATTTATCACAAAAAAACCGTTTTCTTAACGACTTCCAAAGCAACTGTCAAAAACAAGCTTTATTTCCAAAACACTGTTACATCCGTTACAACAACTTTATCCCTTTAAAAATAGACAGTCTAACAGCAAGAACAATATATTAGCTCGTCAAACATTATAAGGCCTATGATGTCTCCCTGAGCGATACAAAGTCCTTAGAAAGTAAGTCGAGGAATGGGTCAAGTTAGAATGGTTACTACGGAAACAATACTCATAGGCGCGTCGCTCACGTTATTCACGCATGACTTACACTTTGTTTTTAACGAAGATTTTGTTTCCTAAGCACACCATGTAGTACAGTCAAGTGCAAAAATAAGTATCGAAAGAATCCGTTCATTAATATGTTACGATGTTCTTATTACACAGAATTAGAGTGCACTGGGACATATTTTTGAACGTTTTTGTATACCCCTTATTTTGTCTTCGACTGTACGAAATTTCTTGTAGCCCTTTAGACTTCGGACAACTTGTATATTTCAAAGAATTCGGATCAATTTTATTTATGCTCTGACAAAGCGGTATGTGGACACAAAGAGACATAAACAGGCACAATAAAAAAATATCTGTCAAAATGCCATTATAAAAAAAGTAATAAACATTAAAAAATAATTAATAATATTTTCTTCGGTTACCGCGAGGATTACTCATGAAATAAAACTATGAAAACCCATCTTGCCGGTCCCAATTTTGGGATACCTTCCTAACAATATAATCATACAAAGGAAGGAAATACTTCTCAGGCAGTGGCGTAGGGATAGAACCGGCGTAGATTATTTATTTTGTCTCTTGTCTTCATTCTGAAAATATTTGTAATGTATAACTTAATAGTTACTTAGCTTAATTTGCAAATTTAGTATGTACATCCACCCTTAAAATGTATTGTCTGTGGCTTAGTAATTTTTCTTTGGTGGGTAGTTTTGTACTTATGTTTCTTATTTTGATGGAGGTAGATCTATCAAATTTCCTCCATTGTCAGTCATCCGCAGACCAAGAACTCTGTAAAGTGTTCGAAACGTCGGAATGAAGTTAAAATTAGTTATTATACGCGAGTTTATCCGTTTTCATAGTTTTATTTCATAAATAATTAATAGTTGGATGAAATAAAACAAAATCAAAATTAGTTTGCTTCTAACTATTATAGAAATACTTACACTCAAGTACGAAGCATTTCTTTGAAAAATATCTATCCAACAATCCTCTTTGTATTCCGTAGCGAATGCTGGAATCGTCCGTAATCCTAGCTCAGAAACTCGCGTTACTGCCGTTGGATTATACCCATAATAGCCAAAAACCAAGAATTATTCATGCTCGCTCTTGAGTCAGTCCCTCATTACTAAGGATTCTTCTTCTTCTTTTACCTAGCGTTATCCCGGCCTTTGCCGGTCCGCTTTCCTGCTACATTTTGCGCGTTCCTGGGCATCTTCTACTGTAAGCTCATTCACACTAAGGATTGTGATCACTAAATGGTTTTTGCATGATGATCTGTCTCCATCAGCCCCGGTCCATCGTAGCCCTCACCGCCTGGTAAAATTTGCTTGAGGAAGTTGCTACTTTGACCTGTTCAGACCATCTGGCTGGTGAACGGCCACGGGCTCTTTTGCCTTCAATGCCCTCAACGACGACCAGTTTTTCAAGACTCGTCTTCTCTACGCATGATGTGGCCAAAGTATGATAGTATGCGACGTTAACAGATGACAGACCGTCGGGTCTTGATGTTTAGTTGCGAGGGAATAGACACATTGGTGTTTTTGTGTGTTTTGTCCAGTGTATCTTGAGCATAATGTATTCGGGCGTTTTCACAAACCGTTGTTGAAATCACCTTGTTATTTAATTAGGTCAAGTTTAAGGCTTATTCGACTCAGAATCACGAGCTCATTCGATTTTGTTAGGAGAATAAATATGTCTCATAATTTTCACACAGGTTTCATTCCTTCCATTACGCTACCGCCTTTGAAAATCTATGAAAAAACGGTATTGTAATGGAAAAAACATTTTGGGACATTTTTTTTCTCCTATTAAAATCGAAAGAGCTCGTGATCCTGAGTAGAACAAGCCTTTTGTACGAATTAAATAACAAGGTGATTTCAACAACGGTTTGTGAAAACGCCCTTCATGCTAGTCAGGGTCATAAATATTTTATCCTACCTGATAAAGTGTCGATAAAGTATACTCGCAATGTACGTGAGTTTAGCTTATACAATAATGTTAAAAACATCACGCTATTCAATTCTTTAAGTGTAAATTCACTCCTAAATACTACTTAAAATAATTAAATGTAGGTAATATTTTCTTCTGTTACCGCGATAGTTATTCATGATATAAAACTATTAAAACGGATTATATCGCATATAGGTATTAATTAATTTAACTACATCTCGACGTTTCGACACTTTACAGGATTTGCGGTCTACGGGTTACTAACACTGGAGGAAAATTGATAGATATACCTCCATTATAATAATACAGTACGTATATCGCTTATAGGTATTAATTAATTTAACTACATCTCGACGTTTCGAACACTTACAGGATTCGCGGTCAACGGGTGACTGACAATGGAGGAAATTTGATAGATATCATCATCATCATCACCATCATATCAGCCGAAAGACGTCCACTGCTGAACATAGGCCTTCCCCAAAGATTGGCCACGTACCGGAAGGCGTAGCGTGGGTAGGCCCCGGACAAGGTGGACCGATGACCTGGTGAAGGTCGCAGGAGTCCGCTGGATGCGGGTGGCGCAGGACCGGTCATTGTCGCAATCTTTGGGGGAGGCCTATGATAGATATACCTCCATTAAAATAATACAATAAGTAAAATACTACCCGTAGTTGCCGTGTGGTGACGGCAGTAAGAATACATTTGCCTCCACCCCAACTCTTCCCGCGGGTGTCATAAGAGTCGACTAAGCAATTGATGTGTCACTCACCATGCTTTTATAGAAGATTGATGATAGGCAACAGCGGTCATCATAGTGGACACATTACTGATCGCCAATCCGCTTGCCCAGCATGGCGATTATAGGCACTTACCTTCTAATGCGTCTATACGCATACTTAACCTCCTATGGCCCACCATACTATTTTCTTTAAATCTTATTTTGAACCTTGCCGTGTAAGGAATAGTGGTGAACTTCGTTTGTTTGTGAAATCAACGAAACAAAGGAAATGCGACTTTATTAAGCTTATGAAAGGTTTAAATTTAATTGAATTGGAGTGTACATTGGGCCTTAGGAGGTTAATAGGAGAGTCCTACGTCCAGCAGTGGACTGAGATAGGCTGATGATAATGACAAAACTACCCACAAA
The DNA here is from genome assembly GCA_025490895.1 of Thaumatotibia leucotreta. Taxonomy (NCBI): domain Eukaryota; kingdom Metazoa; phylum Arthropoda; class Insecta; order Lepidoptera; family Tortricidae; genus Thaumatotibia; species Thaumatotibia leucotreta. The sequence continues at coordinate 8,463 of JALPQI010003218.1, forward strand.
CAAAATATACTAAACCACAGACCATCAAACACTTTTTTTAAATATAGTTTGAATGTCATCACCGTCACTATACTGTAAATATAAACCCCATTCAGACTAGAACCGTACAGTGAGATAGGAGACATTTTTCAGGCGTGGTACTTACCAGATCACTGTAATGTATTTTTCATACTGACCGGCACGAGACGGATCGTGCCGGAGCGATTTTTTGATGTGCCTAAGAAAGAAAATAAAAGAAACCAATATAGTATAGCTGACTTTCAATAGCATTTAGTTGTTTTTGACACAATCGTGACACACGTTCGTAGATTTATTTTTACGTTAATACCTACTAATATAAGTATATCAATAATTTTATCTCATCAATAATGCATGGAAACTCAAAGTTTAAGGTTTGATGTTGGTGATAAGACCAACATTGTGTTCTGAAAGTGCGTTTTCAGCTTTGTTTAATGTTCTTCGTTTTCTTCTGGCACTCAAAATATACATTATGTAGGTACCAAAATAGCCCGACGGGGACGATTTTCTGAGTTACGAGCACTCTGTAATCAACAAAAATGTTATAATATGTTTTGAGAGCGAAATATTTACTGTTTTCACTCGATATCAATGGTGAATATTTTACTTTTTCAAATTCTAATTGTCTGTTATATTTATATTTATAGAAAAAACATGTATTTGAATTATAGCCGAGTGGACGAGTGGAAGAAGACGGTGAAAGCTCAAAAATCGCAAAAACAAAAGTGAAATGCGAGTTGATCCAAAATTGGTTAAGCGATTAAGAAGGTGTACAATAGTGGTATTTGTAATTATGAAATTCAAGTACCTGTGTAAATACTTAGTTATCTCCAAAAATAGGTAATATACATGGGTATGAAATTACAAGAGATTATTTGATTGACTAATATTTTAATAGATTATTGGAGTCTTGGCATATTATTATGAACACTCACGTCATATTCTTGGATCTCTGGGCTGGATATCATTCCCAAATATGTAAGTAGGTGAAACCAATATGTATACTATGCCGCGCAGTAGATACTGTGGAAGCCTCAGAGAACAATAAGACTACACCGCTGCCTCGATAGTACTTTTATATTAATCTTTTCTTTTCTATATTACAGCAATACAATTAAAGATCTTAACATGAAGCCTGTCCACATTCAACTGATCACCAAATCTAGATTCTTCCACATGACAGAGACGGCAAGTGTTCTAAAGTTGAATTCAATATCATGCCAACCCCCTTCGTCGTGTAAAATAGACTGTAAAGGTTGAATACCTTTACAGTACCTACTGCTACTGTATACCACTAATTGGAGTTCGAGGCCAAAGAAACTACGACAGGATGCGTTAATGTCAAATCTGTCAAATTCTCGGATGTCATTGTCAAATAAAGTTTTCAGGTTTCCACAACCTTTTTGTCATTTTATTTATTTATTTAAAATAATTCCCAATGAAAAACATTACATACTTCTGTAATGTTTGTACACCTTTTTGTTTAATATGGCTGTCACAACTAGGATTTTCTTAAAAACACGTACATACCTAAAAAAAAAGATTCTTTGGCCTCGAACTCCAATGAGTGGTTTAAATTTATCTACGACAGCATGTAGGTATGATTACAATGCTCAAGTGATTACAAGGACTATAAACATAGGTAATCCGTTTAAAGGCCAAAGAAAATTGAAATTTTCTATGAAGGGTTGACCTTTTTGGACGATACCTCCATCACAATACAAAAATGTTTTTGCCTGTTTGTTCAAATAGTTGAGTCAAATGATTAGCTTAATTAGTTTGCTTGTCTAATGAGCTCTCTAACGAGTTTTTTTTGCAGGGATAGGACTGATAACAAACGTATAATTCCAGAAATATCACGTGCGCCCGTATTCGTCTGTTTGAAATTTTAAAATGGCAGCCTTTTAATTATCGTTGGCACAAAAAAAAAATTGTATGGTAATTTATCGACAAAATTGATTGTACTTTAAGCCCTTAAAAGCTCCGACACCGCTAACCAAACACCCTGTATATTGTTACTAGAGAGTTGTATAGAAAGTGTGTTTATGGAGACGCTAGAACTAAGTTTTTTTTATTGCGCTATTTTTTTCTAAATCAGTCCTCGCGAATGGTACGGGCGGCTGGCTTCAGAAGGCTAGTAAAAACGATTTAAATAAAAGAAGTAAAATTGAAACTTCGAAATAAAATACATGATTAATGATAATAATGATACGTGATAGTTAATGTAGATGATTAATAGGTTTATGTCTATATAACGTTGAACTTTTTAAGACTGTTAAAAATGAGTGTGGTGAATTCGCAAAATTATGTTAGTGCAGATTCTTTTTTAATGAGATCTTGAACTAAGTATCCCGGCCATACTGATGATAAACATACAGGTGTTATAATATGCTGAAACCATTTTTGTCCCAGTTTAGCACACGCTCGTCGCAAACACAATACAAGCATTTTCGATTTACATAACAAATGTTTTCAGAAATGTCCTATTTAAATGCTGACAAAACCCGTTACTAAAATAACAAAATTAGCTTACGTGCAGCCTATTAAACACCTAGTTGGTTACTATTCGCGAAAACTCGAAAACTCTTACCTGAAACTTTGCCTGCTATATTAACTTACTTTCACTAACAATAGGCCACAGACTAAATACATACTATACCGAAAACTTTCAATCTGATATTCGGCAATAAGTTTTCTAAATACCAAGTGTACACTGTGGATCTAAGGAAAATGTTCGGCAAGCGAAGCATACGTAAAATTATCATATAGAGTGGAAATATCTCGAGCACATGTAATCTGGATATTCTGGATAATAGGGTTTTCGAAGGGGCTTAGCTTAATGAATTCGACTGAGGGTGGTAGCTTACATGGTTTACCTGTAAGTAGCAATGTACAAGCTGCAAAATAATCTAAATATTACGTAATATAAGTGCACATTTTAATGACAAAATTGTCATGCAAATTGCCGTTGATAACATTCCCGCAACAAAATGCAACGTCAACAATGGTTGACTATCGTTTAATTTAACGTTTTAGGAGCATTCCATGAAAACATCTACTTTTTGTCGCTTACGTGTCTCTATGGTAGCTACCCTAATAAAATATGCTAGCTGGTAAGAAACACTGTCAATCTTAAAGCCTTGATATGTTATTATTATACTATAACTCGGCTTACTAATTTAATTTTTCCAAAGTATTGAAAAGACAGTGTCGCTTACGACACGTTTTCATGGAATGCTCCTTTAGTTACACACTGGGGCCCGTTTCTCGAACGCTTGTAACTTGTAATACAAGTGGAAGTCTCTTTTTAGCACTATTAATTAGATACTTAAAGGACTTCCGCTTGTATTACAAGTAATAAGCTTTCGAGAAATTGACCCCTGCTGTCTGTCTCACACATAACAAGTGCAAAGGTACAATACTAAGTACTTCTCTTAAGAACATTCCCAAATTTAAAACTTATGAGTGATTATATTGCTATTGCTACCGGTGAATAGCTAGATTGGAGAAAAAGAGTGACGCAAAAAATATGCTGATTTTCGTACAAAAATGAGATTAAATACATATGTATCTATAATATGTAAAAAGGAAGTTACTTTGGAAATATTTAATAAAACAATATTAATACCTATTTAAAGTTATCTAGAACAAAATACCTGTTTTGTTATGCAGGATCGTGTAAAGTTAGCTAAACGAAGTTTCATAGGTTCACGTGTAATGAATAAACCTGTCCACGAATTAGACGATTTTGAATCATATGCGTTTACCTTAAAGCCTACGCCTACGTAAATATTTCTCACAACATGTACTCATATGTTCAACTAACAGAACTTTCCATTTTCTGAATAATTTACTTAAGACGTAAGTGCTATCTCTTGGAAAGTTTCCCTTTGAATATATTGAGAAAACTCGTTATCGTGTCCTATTAAAATTGCTAATACGGGCTGCTGTTTGTGTTGAAAATGCAAGGGAAACCAACTTAGTTAAAGCCTTGGTGATAGTATGAATAAAATAACGTGGATTAGTTACGTTAGTAAAGGATTTCATGATAAAGGTAGCAAAATAAGCATTCAGGTCGATCATAAACCGATCAGCTACAAAAGAGATGACATCTCAAAACGCCTATACGGGTGGAACGGAACGACGATCTTTCTCGCTACCGACCGAGTCTACCAACCATTACGATGAACTTTTAGTATGGGACCAACATCAAAATATTAAAAAAAATTAACCCCTCACACAAAGTGAGTAATAAGATAGAGTTCAATAGTATGGATAAGTCAATTTTCCATGTACGCTTTCGATGTTGGTCCCATACTGAAAGTTCATCGTAATGGTTGGTAGACTCGATCGGTAGCGGGAAGGAACGTCGTCCCTTTCCACCCTGTGTAATGTGTATACAAATTTACAATAAGTAAGTTACCTGACGAATACAAAGGAGTAACAAACGTAAAACACTAAGAAAAATCTAGTAACATGGTTGTGTAAGAAATGCTTTTAACAGTGTGAACGAATATCTTAATAGTTAATTTAAGCATGTGATATAATTTTGATTATTATTATGGTTATTGAAATTATAGTTTCGGTTAGGTTTTGTCCGCCATTTGCAGGCACAATGTGGAGATCAGATTTAATATTAACTAAGTACATATTGTATACAGTGTAAGACCATCTTGTAAACCCACTATTGACAAATAAATAAATACAATACAATAAACAGATTATCATACCTCGCGACCTCTTCATATATCTTATACATATTAATTTATTTTCCGAGAAAATATCTACAGTAGTTTTCAAAGTCAAACTATTCTTTATTCAAGTAAGCTTATTAATAAGCACTTTCGAATCGTCTGACATTATCAAGAGAGAGAAAAAAATCTACTACTGGTTCAAACCCTACGCCGTTCCTGAGAAGAACCAGTAAGAAACTCAGGTGGACTTATTTTTTCAAAACAGTATAATAATACATCTTATTAAAATAACATGCATTAAAGAATGTATTACATTAAAAAAAAGATTATTATACACATTTTTATAAAAGAGAGAAATAAATAAAGGATCATAATATTAAACAACTTAACTAGGTAGGTTAATTGTTACTACACCTAGTTAAACTACCATTGATCTAAAACAGGCTCTTGTGGCATTGTACCGAGGATGCTAGCTGCGTTTGCTTGTTTTATCGCAATGCTGATACGTTGTCGTGCGGGGAAGTCGCCAGTTTTTCGTCAACCAGACATTTCGCAATTATTTCATTTTACTTTTATTTTTTGGAAATCATAATAATTACTTATCAGAATATGGTTGCTTTGTAATTCCGCAAACTTATCCAAAATTAATACCAAAATAAAAAATAACTGAATTCAAGAACAGAAAACATAACATAACGGAAATTTTGACTCATATTTTGTCTAATTTGCCATTTGTTTGATATAAGATAAGAGTGAATATTTTCCAAGGAAGCAAAGGATATTTCAATAATTAAAGATGAACGTTGGAGCAAAAATAAATAACCATCATTTAAATAAAATAATGTCTAAACCTAAGTAAACATAACCCTACATAATTTGAAGAAAATTTATGCACTTGTACTAAAACACAACAATGGCATTTTGTCCAAAGTTTAAGGTAATTTTGTACCCAAAATTTTATGACTGAATTATGCTGAAACAATTTTAGATTAAAACCGCGGAAGAGTATAAACCCAAAAACCATTTCATTTGAGAGGGATACCTATGGATTTAATAAAATCCTAAATCAACATTAAATAAGGTCTTTGAAACCATGACACTTTCTTCTACCTACTTAGACTTACTTTCGGTAAACGTGGAGTCTATTTTTAATTCCATGGTCTGCCTAAACGTCACTACGCAATTCTGTAGATATACCATGAATATCGTAAAATAGTTTTTCTCCTGGGCCACGGCGGCGCTACATGCATATACCTCATGTTGGTTAACCGTGAAATAAAAGGAATACTGTTCATCAGTTTAAAATAGTACATTACGACACAAGTGCGAAAAACATGAAATTCGAAACGAGTGGCGATGTTTTAAAACACTCCCTAGTGTTTTAAATCGACACGAGTTCGTTTTTGCGCGTGTCTCGTACGACGTTTTTTAGTACAGATGGCCCTCCGAAGTTTTGGATCTGACGTAAAATTACCCACTTCTCGCACTAGAGCCTAAAAAGTACACCATCTGTACTAAAAAATGTATTTTAGCATTTGATAGCATTGACGTGGGTACATATCGTGAATCACGTTCTTAGATTTATTTTTACGTTAAGACTTATAATTATTAATAATTTTAACTAAAAATGTATGTTAGCTTAAAGTGGTGATAAGACCAAGATTGTGTTCTGAAAGTGCCTGAATGAAATAATGTAGGGGAGACCGGGGCAAAACGAAGCTTGGGGCAGAACACGAAATGTACTTGTGTGCGTAACTGGTGCGCGCAATAGAACGCGACACAGCGCCATTCGCGCCAACTTCCGTTGCCTCACACGAGTCAAAGCGGCGGGTGCGTGTCACTACCTGTTTTGGTCGCACAGCAAGAAAGAACAGATTTTTGGTGATTTGTTAAGAAGTTTTTGGGTTTTGATCGATGGACATAAAGGTAGATATCAGTGCTATTGTTATTCCTTACGATATGCATGTTGCATCAGTGTAAAACTAACGAATTTAGGTTGCTTTTACGAACAATTATTTTGTAGGTTAGAACTGTTGATATTTTTGTACTATCTGTCCGTTGGGGCAAAATGGTTGGGGTAAAATGGGATACTATCCCGTTTTGCCCCATATGAGTAGATAGTATATTGATAATTTCAAATTTAGTTATAAAACTGTTTTATATTTGTTTGCAGTCAAAATGGTACGAAATTATAAGCGTAAGACAGACCAACAAACAAAAAAAAGTGACACGGATGTAAATTCATCTGAAGACGTTGACGATTGTATGTACTTGCATATATTGTGGGTACTTATATTCACAGTCCACTGAAGGACGGGTTATTTGCAGTGTGTGCTATGGCTGGGCCCATAACTCGTGCAAGTGTAAACGATGATGATGAAGAGGCACATATTTGTGAAGGTTGCCAACCCGCTTAAAGGTGTGCTCGTTTTGCCCCATAGCGTTTCCCATTTTGCCCCGCCGACGGGACAAAACGGGATTTTTTACATGTAACAACCAGTTCCTAATTGCAAAAAAAAATAAGTGATTTAGTACCATAAAAAATAAAACATATGTTAGTTAAAACGATAAGTGTCGCTTTTGTTGTAAGAGATTTTTTATTTTTTATAATTTCCATAATTAGTCGATTTTTTTGTTAACTATCCCGTCTTGCCCCGGTCTCCTCTACGTTTTTAAGCTTGTTTTCCTTTTTTTTGTATTCTATTGACGAACAGCATAGGTATCAGACAATTATTATTATAGGTCTTGATTTCGAACTTTATCTGAAACTTATCACTCCTTTCTTAAAATTATAACCCTTTTTTCATACGAACGGCTCCCTTCAAATGCAATTCCACGCTCTCGATAGTTCGACGGAATATAAAATTTGTGATGGAAAACTCAAAAAGATGGCTTACCGGGACCAACAAATTTGGAGGCTGTCACTACTAATTAGGCTACATAGGTTAATGTGTTCTTATAGTTATGACACAATTTTTCTCTTATAATAAAGAAATCAAAGAAACGTGACAGTCTTTCAGTTTTACGGATCGCATTTGTTATTACACTTTTATGCACTTTACGCCAAACCTTTTAAAAGCTTTTACATTAATGCAGTTGCAAAATAAACTCGTTTTAAATATAAAAGATTGTTAGGCGTATAGGAATTACTTATTTTAAAAGCGTGTTTATAAGGATAGCTGCATTCCATGAGTATTAATATTTTTCACGTGTAAAACTACTGAATATTTGAATGTTTGAACAATATTTGAATGTTTTTAATAATTACAATGATGTACCATCTTATATTTCAATTTGCACTATTGTGACTTCACGTGTGACAACAGCAATGCTGAGTAAAAATAAACAAGAACCACGATAGCTTTTTAATAGTTACATAGGTATATCAGAGACGTAGTACCTACGGATCTCTATATTATTGTCGAAAGTAATTTTGCCGAATATCGCTTCCCAATCAAAATAGCGCAGAATTTCATTTCGTCGAAAGATCACTTCTCAACATGTAACGTTACGCAGACGTAGCATTCGCATAAATTACTATGTTCCAATCTAGTTGCCAAATGTAAATTCGGCCCAATAAGAGTTTGCAAACAATAACGTGTGGTGACGGCAGTAAGAATACATTTGTCACCACCCCAACTTCTCCTGCGGGTGTCGTAAGAGTCGACTAAGGGATTGAAGTGTCACTTACCATTATCTAATAAACGATTGGTGATGGGCAGCAGCGTCATCATAGTAGACACATTACTGCGATCGCCAATCCGCTTGCCCAGCGTGGCGATTATGGGCATTTACCTCCTAATGCGTCTATACGCATAGTTAATAGGAGAGGCCTACGTCCAGCAGTGGACTATCACAGGCTGATGATGATGATGATGATGATGAAGTAAATAACCTGCTAAAAGTTGGTTGACAAGTAATAGTCGGCAAAATTAAATCCTGTGAAAAACAGGACACCAAAGTAATAGTTGATTTTTGTGTGCGAATTTGCTTCTCGTTTTTAACCTTTATGTTTCGTCTAATATTTCTCTGTGAATCAAAATAAGTGAATACCAATAGAAAAAACCTAGTAGCTATTTATTGAAAGACCTTTATTGATACAAAAGAACATTCAATGTTTGATTCAGTTAATCAAAAAATAGCGGTAAGCATTTTTCAAACTTCAACAGAACCGCTGGTTGTAGCAGTTTATTTAATGAATGCGATTTGAAAGAAAATTTTGACTAGCATCCCGGACACATGAATAGGTACTTTCGATTTAGAGGTTACGATTTTAATTGCTTTCTTCAAAATTAAAACCAGGAACAAAAAATCCTCATTTCTAAATATGTTTCCAATTTAAACTTTAACTTTACGGCACGTATGTCATCAATATAATGACGCAATATAATTCTGTGAACGCAAAAACGCAAATTAAAAAAAAATCACGAATTGGCGATTATACTGAAATTGTATTTAAAGAACATCGTGGGCCGTTCTGATAAACAGAAGTGCCCTATCTGGTTATAGTCAGTCATCAAACTTTGCTAACTTTCCGCCAAAATTGAATTATGGGACATCGACGTGACACGATATCACTTCGAGGAAATTACAGAACAGAGCACTTAAGAAAGTTGTCCGAGAAAATATACCACTGGGGACTCATAATAGACTTTACAGCAAAAAAGGCTATATTCCACATATAAATATGGAAAGACAAAGCTGTTTTCTCGTGATACTAGATAATATTTTATAGGTAGGGGGAATCCGCAATGAAACGGACGCGTTATGGAATGGACACGATTGATCACATTCAAACATCTTAACGAACATATTCTTTTTTTTGGTAATTGGCGTATGACCATTGACCATAGATAAAGCACCATATATGATCATCAGTGTTGCCAATTACCAAAAAAAAGAACATGTTCGTTCAGATTTTTGAAAGAGATCATAGTGTCCGTTCCATAACGCGTCCGTTTCATTGCGGATTCCCCCTACTATGTCGGTAAATAACAATAAGCACAAACATCTAAACAGCTCACAGAAGTATTAATTTACAAAAGGTTTCCATAATTTCATTTTGAGAACAGCATTGCTTTCATGAATCAAGGGTACCGGACATCGGACGCGCGTCATGTGACGGCATGGGAAACAAGTACACCCCCCAAATACTTGTGAGTGAGGAGATCGCGACTAAACTGCGATCGCCAACCCGCCTGCCAAGCGTAGCGATTATGGCATTTACCCCCCATGATGAGTACAAACAAAAAATGGCCCCGAGGTAGATGGAGCGACGACCTGGTAAAGGTTGCGGGTGTCCAATGGATGCGGACAGCTCACGACCGATCTTTGTGGAACTATATAGGGGAGGCCTATGTCCAGCAGTGGACGTCAATTGGCTGATGATGATGATGATTGCTTTAATTTAGAAAGCAGTTGAGAACGAAATTTGAATGTTTGGGTGTTTTTTCCGTCATACTTATTGCATACGTTGTAATTCAAATCTTTGTTACCATAATTATACATTTTTGCCATGTGGTATCAGCAGTAAGAATACATTGGTCACCACCCCAACTCTTCCCATGGGTAGCGTAAGAGTCAGCCAAGGGATTGAAGTGTCACTGACCATTTATTTATCGAAGATTAATGACGGGCAGCAGCATCATGAATCATGGTGGACACGTTGCTGTGATCGCCAACCCGGTTGCCCAGCGTGGCGATTATGGGCATTTACCTCCTAATACGTCCATACACGCGTGTCTAAGGAGAGGCCGTTGTCTTAAGGTGAAGAAGGTCTGGTATGCTCTTAAAGTGAATTTAGTCCAAACGAGCATTTGCTCATTCTATCCCCCACTCTACGAAATCAACAAATTTCGACGAATCACGTTTTGTGTAACGAACGAATTTCGTAGAGTGGGGTGTAGAATGAGCGAATGCTCGTTTGGTCTAAATCCACCTTTAGTTGGCTTGGTGTTAGCGCCAAGCAGTTGAATCACAATTTGATTTTGGCGATTATTTTATAAAGTAATATTCTAATGGAGCAGAATCCACTATTAGGCTTACGAAAAGTAAGGCAGGGTCTTCCAACATAAGCAATTTCTTGCTTACCGTTCTTAAATTTCGGGAATTTGTCTCTGACAGTTTAATGACGCCTTCGTTGGAATGACAGAGAAATAATCCCCGATATTTGCGAACTTCGGTGTTGCCGGTAGCTTATCACTTACCACTTGTATTTTTACGAATAAAGCTTTTTAATTTTGTATTTTAAAAGATTAAGTCCATTCACGGAAATTCTCCCTTCACCGTAAAGCATTTGTAACAAGTGAGTTATCTTCCTTCTGAGTAATCTTAGTTCGCTGGCAACTTGTGACATGTTCGGTTACAACTAGTTACAAGTTCTCTTATAGCGTGGTGGCGATAGATAACATTATAGGTACACCCGCGGTGGCTGCCGTTGACACGTTGCGATATTGGTTTAGAGACAATGAAAACCCTTTCATTGTCTCTAAACCAATTGGCAACTTGGCCAAGTACCCACTTAGCCAAGTTGCCAATCGCTAGCGCTTAATCGTCAAAGTAAGCGAAAGGCAGCTAACTGTCTTTGTCGCTAATATGAAAGAGTGACAGAAAGAGAAAACTACGATACGCTACTAAGCTTTAGCGATCGGCAACTTGGCTAAGCATCCAGGATACTTACGAGTAACTCGCTTACATGTTAATTAAATTATTCCGCCAAAATTCTAACAAAAGTAAATTTATTATGTGGGTAAGTCAACTTTTTCCTGTCTGTTATTGCCATGGTTACGGTCGCTTGAGTCACGCTGGTTTTATGCAAAATTGTGCTACTTAAACTATGCAAACATACATTTTTCTGGTGTTAATAAAGCCTTTCCTTAATGGGCCACCTACACACATGCACTATATGCAACATGCATGCTTGCATAATTTTGAATAAAACCAGCGTGACTCAGGCGACCGTAATTATGGCAATAACAATCACGAATCTAAAAATAAAATTAGCTTTTTCATATATTTTGACCGATCGATCACGACAGTTTGTACGAAAGAACCAAAATTTGCTTTGAGATTTAAGGGTTAGCTCCATAGTAAAAGTTGTTCAGTATAACCTACCAAATCACCCCGTTCAAGGTTATCAGTGGGTGGTGTAATACGTTGTATGTTACGCACCTACGTTGAGACCCAGTAACATTCGCTAAGTTAAAAGGAATTTTTACAACATTTTGTACCAGGACTCTTAGGAATATAGAGACAAAAATAATGTTTACAAAAACATGCTTTGTTTTGTAAACATCACTACAATTATTTTAACTAAAATGCCCGGATGTTGACGCCCCAAAAACGTCAATAGCTGAAAGACAATATGTTTTCCTCATTTGTTATTTAACATTACTTAACTCGAACGTTGCATTAATGAATATTCAAGAAGTTTGGAAGGGTACTAAGAGAACCAATTTGTGTTCTGGCGCGAGGAGACGATGAAATGAACAGATAAAGAACAGTATGGATAGTCACTACCATAACATTATCCACATTTTTATTTTCATTATTTAAACGGTAGATAGTTTGTAGGTACTCAACAACGCCTACAAGTCATTTTATTACGAGTAGGCTTATAGGCATAAAGGTACGATGTACTTGTGCTATTATGTGTATTCGGTCTACGTAAGTTACTATAAGTGTGTAAATCTAATAGGGGCGATCAATTAGACCAGGCATGGGATTCATTAGTGTAATCATGGATAAGGTTTTTTTAAAGTTACTCTTAATTATGACCCCACAGATTTTTTTAAGACTATCGGAGCAGCAATGTAGGTACGCAAATTTATTGTCTATAGTTGATATGGCAGTTATGTCATCTGCTTTTGAAATTAGCTGTCAACGAGTGTTTAACTCGCGTACGTTGCTCTACATTGCGCGCCGAATTATTTTGTATGGATAATTTTTTTGCTCTAATTTTAAGTAAAAGTTATTTGAATGTACTTATTATGTCGTAAACTAACACCCGTTAAGAGCTTCGCCCGTATTAGACTTACACCCTGTATAGGTACACCAAAGGAACCTCCTACCTACTTCGCCTCAAACCAAAAAGTGTATGCCACCAATACGATCGCATACCAGTGATCATAGTCTAAGCAGTTTCATTCCATGAGGAAGCTGTGCTCGCGCAGGTCTTCACGTCCTCAACGTATACTCTTGAGCAGCCCCCTCAGTTTCATCATCATTATATCAGTCGAAAGACGACAGCTGGATCCTCCAAAGATTGCCACCGGTCCTACGACAGCTGTATCCAGTAAACTCCTGCGACCTTCATCAGGTCAACAGTCCATCGCCTGCCATTTTACTTGCACACAAACTTTAAAAGTTTCGTACATATTTTCTCTGCATTTCTCAGTACTGTGTGTTAGTTAAATAACTAAATGAAAACAAGTTTCTAATTGTTTCCGTTCATTTATCTCCGCGTTCGCCCTTTGCATTTCAATACTCTTTAGTTTTAGTTCATTATTTCTTGTAGTAAAATGCGTAAAAAGTAGAAATACTATTTAGCCTTTAACCAGGCGAAATAAACTCTTCATTTTCAACATCATCAATATAAGATTTTTAAGCCAGAAGACGTCCACTGCTATACAAAGGCAACCCTCAAGATTCGGAGAGCTATTTCGGTTACTTTGTTTCTGCTGCGAATGGTCCCATTTTTAATCCGATCACGCAGATAGACTCCTAGCATAGCCCTCTCCATTGCCCTTTGGTTGACTTTGAACCTTCTTATGAGGCCCATTGTAAGCGGCCACGTTTCAGTACCATATGTCACCAAAGTCCGAATCGCTAAACTGAAGTGGCAGTGGGCGGGGCACATTGCGCGTAGAACCGATGGCCATTGGGGCGGGAAGGTTCTTGAGTGCCGGCCACGTACCGGAAGGCGTAGCGTGGGTAGGCCCCCCACAAGGTGGACTGATGACCTGGTGAAGTTCGCAGGAGTCCGCTGGATGCGGGTGGCGCAGGACCAGTCATTGTGGCAATCTTTGGGGGAGGCTTATGTTCAGCAGTGGACGTCTTTCGGCTGATATGGTGATGATGATGCCATATCGCCACGCTTGACAGGAGGGTTGGCGATAGCTTACTGTACCGCAATTAGAAGTATGCTGCTGCTAATCTAAATGGTGCGTCTAGTCGTAGTTTAAGATCATAATCGTTCAAAGTTGAAAATTTCAAATGTAATACGTCCAGTTTTGAAGCTACGGATCATTACCGAATAGGAGTCTTTTTAATGGTCATTTTAGGTTTCCGTTCTAAATTAGATATATTATTTATCTCACATATATCAAAGTTGGCAATTGAGCGGTAGGAACCCCAAGTTTTTTTAGTCGCACCATCGTTGCTGTAGGAGCATAAAGAAACGTACGTATTTATGTTATAATCTTTTCATGACACTTACTGTCTAAGCGCGCCATTGCTTGCGTGCGTAGCGGGAGTAATAGAAAAGTGAAATTCCCTAGGGAGTAATAGAAATGTCAGTACGTCATTTAATAATATTGTCTTAAAACTTATTTTTTTGTCGACAAGTGTCATGAAAAACATTGTATGCATGGTCGGTAAGCGAAATACTAACTCGAGTCATTAAAAGCCTCTAACACAACAATTCCGTACTTACCTCCCTTGATGCACAATGTACTATTGTTTGAAATACATACATATATACTGTGCTATGTTTGAATAAGATACTTAACCCCGCTAGTGCCACACGCTCCCTCTTGAGGAGACAGCCTACATGTTTTTAATTAAATATTACATAAGTAAGTTTGCTCCGAAAAGGTAGTACCTAGTGGTTCTTCAAAGGAGATTATGTTAACAATATAGCTATGTATATGTTACCTAAAACCGTAGTAGCTTATCGTAGTTTTCCCTCTCTGTCACTCTTTCATATTAGTCCGACAGACTTAACTGCCTTTCGCTTACGATTGACGATTAAGCGTTAGCGATTAGCAACTTGTCCAGCTATTATTGTGTTGTCGCTTATCGTAAAACTCATTCATAAATAAAAAGAATTCTCCTAGTATGAGAATATTGGGTATTGTATGAATCTCAGTACAAATTTTATCAGACACAGACTAAATTACGAATCTAATTAATGTATGAATTCAAGCCATTCCGACACTACGAAATATTTCTCTTGCCTACAGCTATGCATAAAAACCTACATAAAGATGAATTATAAAACAATCAGAAAGTAATCATTACTATAGTATCGCCAGTAAACACAGCACCATTCGAAGGCATCGTTAAACATTTCAAAATCGGTATAAATGGCCTGAAATAATGGAAACAATTATGAAGCAAGATCGGTATCTGATCGACATGCCTGGTCGCGCCATATTCCTAACATATCGAGTGCAAACGAGTCAATACTCTTGCGCAGAACTATTTTCTTATATATAAAATTGGTACATGAAACAGAAATATTAGTTATAAATATTTGGATGTCATATACCAAATAAAAAAGTACAAATCAAAATATTTAGTTAGTAAATAATTTTATTTGTGTTTTCACAATTACTTCTTCACAAATATTAGCTTAACAGCCCATTAGGGCCATTTTTTTCAGAGCTTCCCCCCCACCTTTTTTAACACGGTTTTTTTTTATATGGTTTTTACTCAGTATCCTGAAGGAGCTCTTTCGATACTAATAAGAGAAAAAAATATCCCAAAACATACATACATTTTCCGAACTTTCCATTCCGTTACCGCCATACAAAATATATGAAAAAAATGGTAACGGAAAGGAAAAAACCTAGGGACTAAAAACATAGGTACTAAAAGTTCCAAATCCAATAAAGTAAATGTATTAATTAATTTTAATGATAAATATAGGTAGTTGTATTTCTAAACATAATTTGCATGTCGGATGACGACAGGATACCTGCTTCCGAAACCGTGTTGTACCTACTATCTGTACTTGTATATCTGTGTGTCCTTAGCAAATAAAATATCTTTATCTTTATCTTTATCTTTAATAGAAAATGAGGGGGAAAACTTTGAAAAAATTACCCACTATCGCCAGCGCCACGCTGTCCACGCTTGGTAAGCGGATTGGCGATCCCAGTTAGTGTACCTACTATTATGATGCTGCTGCACTGCATCTTCTATAATCGAATGGTCAGTGACACTCTATTCCTGTCCTGTGAAGTTTGTTAATTTAGTGCGTCAGTTACACGAGTGCATGACAGCCCGCGTACGTCACGGGAACGACTTCACAGAACAGTTCCCTGTCACTAGCGGTGTGATGCAAGGCTGCGTCATGGCTCCAACCCTATTCGCAATCTATTTTGCTGCTGTAATCAACGACGCTCTTAAACGATGTAACAACCAGATCACCATAAAAATCCGCTTGGGTAAAATCGTATTCGATCTCACTCGTTTAAAAAATCGGTGATCTCTAGGTAAATGCCAACATTCGGCACGCTGGGCGATCGGATTGGCGATCGCAATCATGTGTCCACTAAGATGACGCTGCTGCCCATTATCAATCTACTATCAAAGAATGGTCAGTGACACTTCAATCCCTTAGTCGATTCCTATGGCACCCGCGGGAAGAGTTGGGGCGGAGACAAATGTATTTTTACTGCCGTCACCACTCGGCCGACGATGGCCATGACGATATCCATCATGAATCTTCTATCAAAGAATGGTCAGTGACACTTCAGTCCCTTAGTCGACTCCTACGACACTCGACTTAGGCTGCGGCTCCATTGAGGCCAATGCCAATTAGCCAATGAGACTGGATCACAGTGTTTCGTATTTTGAATATCTCCGCTCCTCTCCGCCTCAATGGAGCCGCAGCCTTAGAGTTGGGGCGGTGACAAATGTATTCTTACACCACACGGCCAAGGTATCCCAGATAGTTCTCTAATAGTGGTGATATGAGTGTTGGACGCATACTCGTGAGGAATTTGGAATACGACAGTGAATTACTGAAATGTTAATTTTAATAGCAGTAAACCTCGACGGATGCGCTCGGAATTCAGAGGACCGTTCTCTGCAATGCTGTAAGCGTTTTGACACAATTTAGAGGTTAGTAAACCTAGAAAATGTTTATTACGGACGCTGGTGTTGAATTTGAGTAATATGTATGTACATACACTCAATTAATTAAAACTCCAGGCCACTCGGAAACCATGTCAAAGTAACGTAATCTATCAGATTGTTAGACATTTCAAACTAGTTTTCATTTTGGCATAGTTCTAAAGTGACCTAGGTTTCCATTTGGTTGAAATTAGTGTACATACGTCGTACTTAAACATAAAAATGTAAACCGATGAAAGAGCACATAAGTAATTGGTAAAAATGTACCTCATATTGAGAATATAATGTACTGAAGGGTAAAGTTCAGCATGTTTTGCAGCTATTCCTATAGAAATCTGACCTGAAAGTTTTTCCCTTCTAAAGTAGGTACCTACTTTAGATCCTCGAGGATCTAAAATAGGTAGAGCTTAGGCAAATCTCTAAGTTCAAAATATTACTTTGCACAGAGAGTCACCTATAATTGTAAATGGGCCGTGTGTTGACGGCAGTAAGAACACATTTCTCTCTTCCCGTGGCGTAAAAGAGTCGACTAAGGGATTTGAAGTGTCACTTACCATTTATTATTGAAGATTGATGATGGGCAGAAGCATTATCATAGTATAGTGGACACATTACTGCGATTGCCAAGCATGGCGATTATGAGCTTTTACCTCCTAATGTGTCCATACCTTTTAGTAATAGGAGAGGCAGTGGACTGATTACAGGCTGATGACGTAATTGGGTCAAAATTCTTTTCGTTGTCTTATTTTGTGTCCCTAGAAAACGAGACAAAGTTGTGATTTTTATATTTTGATATATGAATTAAAATCTAGCGTGAAAAAGAAATACAAGTGCACCGGATATTTTTTTTCAACACACTTGCTCGTAACGTAGGTATTATTGAACCGCTATTAGGCTTATAATCCGAGATATTAAACACGCGTACTTTTTCATTACGTTATTGTTCTAGTGCGGTAATAACATAACCCGACCAAGTACGTTTGCAAACATTTGCAAGTATTATGTCATGTAGATGAAGCATTCGAATTTAGTCAGGTTATATTTATTTTTTAAATTGACCAAAGAGTTGACATGTGGCAGAAATAGCGGAATCCAGAATATTATTTCAAAATACTATAAATTTTCGTAAATAAATAAATAAAATATTTAAATTGTGCATCCAAATTATCAAGCAATTATATTAAATGTAAAGTTATCGTATTTTTATTTTATGATAAACGTTAATGATTCGCAGTTTTTTTTTATATTGGCTGTTTGTCGATAGGATTGCTGCCTCAAAAATTTGCGCTCGTTTAAAAATTCCTTAGGTATGCGCGCGCCGTTTTAAACCATTTGTAATTTTGTATTTATTTTGTTCTTCGGAGTGGAGTGAATTTCAAATGTTTGTTGCGTTTATTTTGTTGTGTTCATGGTTGTGTTTACTGTTATTACTTTTATGTGAATTATGAAGTTCAAGTAATTAACAAGAATAAAATGGTTAAACGTAACTTTGGGATAGTACCTAAGTAAGTAGTAATTACCTAGCAACAAAGGTTAGTAAAAGTGTTACTAAAAGTCGGTTATTCCTCGCAAGTGTGTTGAAAAACGTCGTATGAAACTCGTGTGCATTGATCATTATACTCTCTGCTATCTTATGCGCGCTCGCTTGCAGCTCGCGCACACAATACCGCCTCGAGTATAATGATCAACTTAGCACACTTGTATCATAATGTACTATTATATACTGAGTCGAGATAGTAACTAGAAGCGTGATATGAAACAAGACAACGAAAAGAATTTTGATCCAATTACCAGTAATTTTTACTAATTTTGAGAATGGTCTGCAACTTGTACATTGCTAAGCGTGAGTAATATGTGCCTGTGATATGAGGCGTCTTTTAAGTTGTTATCGTGCTTTAATTTTCCGCAACGCATTCCTCAAATTTACTATTAGGCCCTATTTCACCCCCTAATAAAATTCATTTTCCTGATATATGCGACATATCTTTTTCGTTTATATGCCTGAAGAAAACGATAGTGAGAATTTTGTCTGACGGATTTTATACGAGGATTGAGGTCTCAGCAAAGAGTACAATTTTGTACCGTTTCATGGGGCCCCAGCCCACGTAAATTGTTTGCTGATCGCGAATCGTCTGGTTGACGTAACAAAAGACCAAAGATCTGGTGACTTCCTCGCACAACCCATCAGTTTTGCGATACAGCAAATGCCGCCAGCATCCCCGGTACAATGCCACAAGGACCAATCTTAAATATAGGTTAGGTTACCTAAGTAGATTAAGTAGTTAGATTTAAACTATGTAAATATATTGAAAAACAAAAAATAATGTTTATCAACATAACTGACGTGAGACTCAAACATATTTTTAAATATTTATCAAACGGGTTAGGTACTCACGTGGGTTAACATGTCAAGCAATTATCGACTTAAATTACGTGAGTAACCTGTTTGATAAATTTTTATCAACATATCTCATTATGTGTACAACTTTCACATAAAACATACTTCAGGTGCCGTTTATACTAAAACTAGAGATACCTAAAACTAAAAGGAAAATACATTGTTATACTCGATAAATCCGATACCAATCAAACTTAGTACAAATGCGACTTGACCGATTACTCAAAAGATCCAAATCGCAATAATCTACTTTTTGGTTGATTAAATGGATTCACAGCAATCGTTTTTGTAAGAGTCAACAACACGTAGGTTCCTAATCTATTTTCACCTTTCATTTCGTTTTCAATATTTTTGTTCGCAGAATGAATATTGTGATAAAACTTCTTATATCATCATTAAATGTTTAAGTCCCTAAAAAGCTACAGAGTTGTTATATCAATTAATTAGTATGAAAGTAAACGTTTTTGTTATTTTGCCTTTCAACTCCACATATAGATGAAAATATATGTATTTAAAGACCGTGTAGGTGGGACTTGGGACTTGGGAGTGATTTGCGTGGGAAGTCAACTAATTAACAGGTTACAATCGTTGCAAGTAAAGGTGCGTTCAAACTAAAAGAGCATTCGCTGTTCTAAGAGTGGGAGCTACGAAATTCGATCGGTACACAAAACGTGATTGGTTGATTTCGTAGAACGGGCGCTAGAACAGCGAATGCTCTTTTGCTTTAAACGCACTTTTATGAGACAATTTTGTTATTTTTACATCATTTACGTGACAATACGGGTATTGCAGACTATATTTTTCTTTCTTACAATATTTATTTCTACTATACTATAAAATTAATGTATTAAATTTGATATCTAAAATAAAACGGCTGGGCCGATTATGTTCGAAATAGTTTATTTTTGAGTATTCTATAAGCCCACTATTCATGATATTTCATATTTTTAGGACCTATGGGTCAAAAGTTAGAGGGGGGGGGGGACACTTTCTTCGAAAATATTGACTTCAGAAAAAAACTTTCTTTCAATACCCATATTCTCACCCCCACTTCACCAGTTAGGGAGGAACCTGAAAAAAAAATCTTCTTTTGGTACAACACACTTTTTTGGCATTGAATAATATGTAGGTATACTTGTATCAAATTGCAGCCACTGAGCTATGTTGCGGACAGACGGACAGACGGACATGGCGAAACAATTAAAGTTTCCGTTTTTGCCATTTTCGCTACGGAACCGTAAAAACACTTGTAATCAAGTTGTCATATTCGCTTTCAATTTCTTCTCATTTTGTGGATCGTGTTGGATTCATATTTTAAACTTTCATAGCGATTTCAGTAACTGTGTTCATTTACATAGATGTATGTTAAGAATAGGGTACAAATTGTGCATATAAAAGGTATAACATTAGTAATAATTCAATCTAAAGTATTCTATCAAATTAAAACTAAATAAACTAAAGAATAAAATATACTAGACTAAATAAAACTAAAGTAAATCTAAAAAGTTGGGCCCCCGCGGCATGGTGCCAAGGATGCTGGCAGCATTACCTCGCTGTATCGCGATACTAACGCGATACTTAGGTACATAGATTAGGTATTTTATAAATATTAGATGTCATATACCAAAGAAAAACGACCAAGATCACGCTGAAAGCTGAGTACGTGGGTTCGATCCCCACCTCGGACAATAGGTGATCTTGGTCGTTTTTCTTTGGTATATGACATCTAATATTTATAATTTATATAGTATTAAGTAGTGTGACTACTGGGGAAAAATAAAAAAAGGTACAAATCAAAATATTTAGTTAATAAATAATTTGATTTGTGTTTTCGCAATACGTTCAATAGATTATTTAAAAAAAAGAATCTCGTTCAATTTTATCTACATGTAAAATTACTTGGCTTAAATTGTTAATTTGAACTCTGGAAATACTAAAGTTTTAATAAAAGGTTTTTTATGCGTGTTCCAAAAATACAATAAGTTTTAGACCTTTAGTGATTTAATTTAACTAGTTATTTTTTATCTGAACTATTCTTAAATTCTCAAACTTGTACCGTTTCTGCTATCTGAAGGTTGTGGAAATACTATATCGCTTTTCGTCCAACAAATTGTCCGTTGCAGCCCATATAGTAGACTTCCCATCTTTTACTATAATAGCCGGCCCGGGAAACCTTGATCCCTATGACAGCTGTCAGTTTAACACTTTAAGCGCGGGGATCTCCCGAGAGGAGTTTTCTGTGGGCGGTCCATTTTCGCTACAAAGCGGAAAAATCACGGGATCGGCTACGAGCGTAGCGCGTAGCACTCGTCCGCAATGAAAGTGTTAATACATTACTTATCAAGATGCGACATTGTTGACAGATCATGTATGGAACTGACAGCTGTCATAAGGATCAAGATTCCTCCGGTTGGCTATATGTACCAATAAAAGGGGATCGGATAGTCTTTATCACGCGAGACACTGTCGTTTTAACCATGTGCTTACTCTACTGGTGGCTTACCATGGTCACTCGTTTATCGGTTATCGTGTTACTCGTCCTACGTGCCTAAGTACTTTCGTACTTACGGCAACAACGACAAACGATTGAACACGGTATCATCATAAGCCTACTGAACTGAACATCCTTATTTCTTAAGGTGCGGTTAAACTAAAAGAGCATTCGCTGTTCTAACCTCCCACTCTACGAAATTCGATGGGTACACAAAACGTGATTGGTTGATTTCTTAGAACGGGCGCTAGAACAGCGAATGCTCTTTTGGTTTAAACGCACCTTTACAATTTATTAACTTTTTGAGCCAAAAATCATTCACGTAGGTTTTCATTAAAGACTTATTTCTCGACAATCACTGGAAACCAGGGACCGGAACCGTTATTTTACAAAAACCTCGAAATAGCCCAATATTTTAAAATGTTTTATACTCTTCATGTGCTACTCAATATTTTATGTAATTTACAATATCATATACCTATTACTTTTAAATTACTCCATTAATATTTTCTTCGGTTACCGCGAGGATTACACATGAAATAAAACTATGGAAACGGATAAACTCGCGTATATTAACTAATTTTAACTTCATTCCGACGTTTCGTACACTTTACAGGGTTCGTGGTCTGCGGATGACTGACAATGGAGGAAGTTTGATAAAGTAAGAAGATTGAAGTTAAAATTAGTTAATATACGCGAGTTTATTCGTCTTCATTGTTTTATTACTCCATTAACTTAGAATTGATATACCAAAGAACGAAAAAAGAACCGTTCTTTTTGTATGAAGAAAATAACGGTTTCGGTCCCTGCTGGAAACAAACATTAAGTATTTCGAGAAATATCGGAAGTCGGCGATATTTTCAAAGGCCTGACTTCGAAATAGACACACATTAAATAGGAGAAGGTCGGCCAAATCGGAAAAATGTCACTGGAAGCGGAAATTAAAACAAGCCGAGCCAATTTTAATATAAACCAATTTTCGGAGGCTCTTGACAGGAAAAATGCTGCAAAAATAAGTTCTTCTATTGGAGCCGATTTAATTCGCATTTAGCGTGATTCTTACTGCCAACGTTCAAATAATATTCGGTTGCGAATAGCCATACCATGAGTTGGCAAGTATTGATTACTTTCTTCCTCGATTTCTTATTTTTTTATTATTTTTTTTCTTTTTCTTACTCGATACTTGTAAAGCATGCCATCGCGCTCGCAGTTTTATATTAGAGCGAGCGCGAAAACCTGCTTTATACATACAACTGTCAACAATAACCTTATTCACCATGAGCTGCCGCTACGTCAAGGTGCATTCAGACCAAACGAGCATTCGCTATTCTATCCCCCACTCTACGAAATCAACGATCGTATTTCGTAGAGTAGGGGGTTAGAATAGCCAATGCTCGTTTGGTCTGAATGCACCTTTATTAACGCGCGCTTATTTTCTGGCCATCCCACTCTTACTCACCTATTGGTGCGTGAGAGTCGGCTATCCTTGGTTGACAGTTGTGACAATCAAAGTTATAATCATGTGGCGATACATTGAAAGTTGAATTATTTTGTATGGGCAAACTTAATTCAGAATGTTTCATCATTTGAAAAATGATATAGGGCGTTCACTAAATATGTAAAACAGGTAGGGGAATGTCAAATGTGCTTTTGAAGACGGTCGCGAACGAAAGAAACTGTCAGATCAGATGCATTTGATTTCTTCTGTTAACAACCAAAGATACTTTTGATGTCGACTTAAAGCGATTGTATTGGGTATGTGTGACGTAGCAGAAAATATGTTCCGATTCTATTTTCAAATCACTGATTTTGCTTTGTTTAAAAATAGAAGATTTAATGGTTCACCCAGGTATATTCGCTACATAGGAATTCGCTGCTATGTTTACCCAATGACACTCGCGGTCAATGAATACGGGTCAGGTGGATTTTTTCATAGAAAATACTGGTAACATGCTGATTACAAATATTAAAAATAAATATTTATCTGCGATCATACATAACATGGACATCTAACGCCAGCTCTAAATGCCCCCAAAAACAATTGTTCAATTGTGCCCAGATGGGCAGGACATAGCGCTTTTATTAACACTGCGCATATTTCGGCGCGGCGCAACACCTTTGACAATGTTTATAGAATATAGCCAATCAAAACTTTGATGGACCAATGACAACTATTTTTAAATGGCGGCTTAAGTTTTGATAGGTTGATATTGAAATTCATTAGCGTGATGCATTGAAGAGGGGGTGACACTTGTCAACTAAAATTCAGGACCGTTTTTGAAAGGCAATTTAGTATGGCGTGCGACTTCCATGTTTTATTTGTTCGTAGATATTTATAAAACAAGTGGAATCGTTTTTAACATCAGATTGTATTGGAATTTCCCTGAAGTTTTCACCCGATCCGAAAAACACGGAACTTTATCATCAGATGACTCCGTAGATATAAAAATAGCAACTAATTATTAAAAAACTCTTATTACCATACATTTTAGGTGGTTTTCTTAAACGGCCTACATTTTTGTCTATACAAACCTACCTAACGACAATTTTAAATTTTTCTTGAGTTTAATTTGTAAATTTAGCGAAATTCCAATACTTACATACTTACTGATTTAAAAATAGATTTTACCTACAATATAAATATTTTTAAAAAATATTTGAAATCTCCATGTTTGCATTATTTTGTATGAAAAAAACCACCTGACCCGTTTTCATTGCTGGAGTGTGTATCACTAGAAACTAATAAACATCAACTCTTCGTAATAAATGAATAAAGACAGATGTAATAACCGTAAATTATCTCAAACGATTTAATCAACGCAAAGTGCTACACCGTCTAATTGATTTTACACAATTGAAGCGACATTTACTAAATCCTCAGTGTAAATGGTTGAGAAAATCGCCGGCTGACAACCAAAACTCAAGTAACAACACTACTTGAAATAAAATTCGTATTACAGGTCTGATTCAATACCGTCGAGCCAAGTTGAAGATTTCGCATTAATTTTAGAGTGGACAGAAAATTACTAAATAGCAATTATGAAAAACATGAACTTTGCTACGTGACAGTTTGCTCTAAAAATAAGCCGGGAATTTCATCTTTTAGGTGAAGATAGGTATCCTTTTTTTTTTCGTGGGGAAATGCGTTACGCATACCACCCGGGCGCGGGGGACGGACCCGGGTGGTTATGTGGGACTCCCAGGGCTACTGAGGCCCTGGTCTACCCACTAAAACCCCACGGTCTGCCGCCAAGATGCTTTAAGGTGAGGTCACGGGTACGCCTGAGCACCCTTCCGCGAAAAGATAGGTATCCTAGGCGACGACACGAGACTCGACGGTACTGACATACGGCGTTGCTAAGTGACAGGTTTTAAAGTGAGTTTTGGTTGTCAGCCGACAAAATTGTGCGCCAGCTTGTTAAATAATTTAAGGTCAAATATTTTGATTAAGGTAATTTGTTCTCAATTTAGGCTATCAACTACCTATGGACCACACTAAGGTTGTCTGGAAAAAATCGCTCTTTAACGATAAGGCCGCCTGTTGTCTGCCTCTATTGTTTATCATATATTGTTATGTGTTTTTTTTGTGAGGTGTGCAATAATAGTAAATTTCCTAACTAGTGCGGGAAAACTTTTTTTCGGCGAGGGTGAAAGTTGGAGCCCGAGTGAAACGAGGGCGACAATCACCCGAGTTAAAAAAAGTTTTTGCACGTGTAAGGGACGATTTTTTTCATAACAAGTGCGTCAAAAAGAGAAATTACCGCGCGCGAAGCGTGCGCAATGTTCGTTTTTGCGTACTAGTTAGGAAAAGAATATTGTATTGTATGGAGATCATGAGGTATTCGACAGATCTAGAAATAAGTAGGTACCTAACTTTAAGGTTTTTTTCGATTAATAGTACATTACTGCAGACGCCGGGAAAGATGGGCTTATCGGCTGTGTAGGTATGGACAGTGATACGAAGCCGGTAAGCCCATTTCACGGCGAGGCATGTATAGTGCTTTTCTCAAACATATGCAATGAATTAAAAAATACGACAATAACAAAAAACTGAATTTAGCTGTTTAGCCTGTTCATGAAAACCGACGACGCCATGTTATAAAAAAATATTACTTACCGGCCTAGGCCGTTAAATTCGTATGAAAATCCTTTACTATTATCTCGAGGTCATCCGCCTGCAACGTCATACTTTAAAGCCTATTATGACGAACATAATGACAACATTTCATTGCATGTTTGAGAAATAAATATTTTCTCAAACATGCAATGAAATGTTGTAGTTATGTGCCTAAAAAGTGGCCGGCAAGTACCTCGTTGCCGGCCTAGGCCGGCAAGTGCCTCTTTTTTAATTTTCATTTGACATAGGGTTGTGACCTGGCATCTTGGCTTTCAGCCAATAATTATCTGTAAGTAATATTAGTATTAAAAAAAATGATTGGCAAATTTTTGCAGTTATAATTAGGTATTTAAATTATATAATTTAAAATAAATGTACAATAACTACTCAAAATAATATTTAAAAAGCAGTATTAGACGGCGCGATCCGTCGGCCCCTATCACCGCAGGCGATTAATTGGACCCAACCGACCGCGTCGTCTAATACCGCTTTTTAAAAGTAAAAATTTGCAAGTTTCAAACAGGTCAGTCTTAAAAAAAAATGAGGTGTCGGTGTCGAATTTGACTTTTGTTGTGTTTAAAAGACTTAGTTATGTAGTTGACTTATAATTTCTTAGAAAGAAGATACATTTTTTTGTTTCATTTCATTGCATGTTTGAGAAAAGCATTATACATACCTCGGCCATGAAGCGACGGGTTGCCGTCCGAATACTATCCGGCCTCGCTTCGCTCGGCCGTCTACATATATTCGGCCGGCAACCAGTCGCTTCCCGGCCTCGGTAGTAATGTACTATTAATAAGTCAAATACGAGTAATATATCTATCTTGCATTATATTTCACTAAATTAAGTTGAAACAAGGTTCCTATTACCGCCTTGCGGGGCGGCACTCCTCTTAACCTACTTCGCCATAAGTAAGTTTTTAGTACCTATTGACCTACATTCCCATCTAATTTGTTTCAGATTCAGATCATCCGTGAGCTGTCTTCGGGCTACTTCACATCGAAATCATGTTTTAAAGATAAATATAGTGTCTTTGTAAAACGCAATACCCACATAGGTACAGATTGTAAATTTTATCTGGGCGTATAATTTTATTTATCCAATCATTGTATCTGATCTTAGGAGTCGTATATGTATAGGATAATACGTTTCGCATAATATACGAGTAGATATGTGATGTATTTTGTAAAGTCTGACAGAGATGACTTGACATAATAGATTTAGGTACCTACGTTAATTAATGTTCATACATGCAATAAATTATACAACAATTATCTAAAGAAATCGATGTAAATGGTTCACAGGGTCTGAAACTGTCCTAAAATATACGCTCGTACCAAAAAAACACGTTGTCAATTATTTACTTAATGTTTTAATTCACTGTTTTATTAATAAGGAAATATGATACGAAAGAAAGTATTCATCATTGTATTATTATATGTGTTATTGTATACATCGGCATGCTACGTTGATTATGAATCTACGTCAACAGTAAAAAGTGTGGAGGTGCGAAAAAAGGGATGCGATATTTATTGCAAACTGAGAAGAATTGTGCTTTATATAATCCAACAACTATTGTCAGATGACTAAATAAACTTTTTTACCTTTCTCTTCATCATATTGGACTTCCTATATTACACATTTGTTTTATTTATTTAGTTTTTGGACACCTACAATCCTACATTTATTCAATAATTGCTTAGGATGTTTTATACAAGATCTAATCGCCTAATAAATAACGTATCTTCTAGTTTTTGGTTAGTTCTGTTTAAACTTTATAGTTTGTTAACAAAAAAATGGTTACCCTAGCCTACCAATCCTGTACGCATAGTAAAAAGGTACGCACAAAATTGACCTTTAGTGATACTTATTCCAATACACAAAAGACCCACAAATAATCAGAACTTTGCTCGCTATGAGTAGTTACACAATTAAGTAACATTACGATCGGACAATTTATTATGCTCATATAAATCACAGATAATAGAGTAAAATCATAATGATGATGGTTCTATATAAATCAAGAATGCGATAGTATGCCAACTCTGTCCATAAAACATTATAGACCAAGAGCTAGATCAATTGTGATAAATTCGTTAAACATTGTTTTGTCAGCTTCTGTAGCCTAGTTGGTAGTGACCCTGCCTACGAAGCTGGAGGTTCCGGGTTCGATTCCCGGCGAGGGCATTCTTTGTGTATTTATTTATCACAAATGTTTGTTCCTTGGATGCCAGCCATGAGGCTGTGTGTATCTAAGTATCTATAGGTATCTATCTATTATATATATCGTCCCCTGGTACCCACAACACAAGCCTTAATTGAGCTTACCGCGGGACTAGGTTGATTTGTGTAAGATGTCCCAAGATATTTATTTAATTTAGATATTTATTGTAACATGAGAGTAACAAGATATTTTAAGGCACATGTATGTTTCAACATGTCACTGAATTTTCCAAGTACTTTATTGGGTAGTTAAATAAAATAATTACATAATAAATAGGTAAATAAAAAATCCTTATAAATAACACTAAATTAAAACTAAATAAACCTAAAATACATTTAAAAAATGGGCCCCCCCTTGGCATGGTGGCGAGAATGCTGGCAGCATGAATTAATTTCTTAATAGAGTCAGGTAGGTACAGGTTTATTTTGCCAAATGAGAAACCATTATACGAGAGACATTCCATATCAAAATAAAATACAGTTCGTAAAAATAAAAAAAATACGATTAGGTGCTTCAAAAAATGCTACTTTAACTTATTAGGGGTGATAATAGTAAGTTAATAGTTTAACGATATTTAAGATATTGACGATGAAACCAATGAATTGAATTATTTAGCTCTATGACTATATTAGGCACAGAATACAGAATATATTATTATATTATCTCAGAGGCCTTTCATCTTACTTAGACTTCAGGATAGACAGAATTCCACATAGATATTTGCTATCTCAAGTTGATTTACGTATCTCATAAGTTAACACTAAACGCCTTGTTTTTCTCATAGATCAAAACTTAGGTACATGCTTGTTATTCTCATTGTAGATAACGGTATAAAGTACAGAAGCCATCAAACATATCGAAGCGGACATGGTACTCAAAAATATCTGAACGTGGACTCTAAATCTATGAACTCAGATTTTTTTTTGAGCACTTCGATATTTCTGACGGAGACTGTACAGTATAAGTTAACAAAAAAAAAAACAATCTGGAATGGCAAAGATTTTGAAACCTTTAAAGATTCAATTATTATAGCGTTCAATTATTAATATTATTATTAAAAGTACTATTCAAAAAATATCAAGTCTTAGTCGCTTTGTCCCTTCAAGATTATTTTTTTTCTGTTTTATAAACCGACTTCAAAAAAGTAGGACGTTCCCAACTTGACTGTTTTTTTTTTGTGGTTAAATCTAACGGGTATAACCCCGAGGTAGTCCCATTGCCACCAAGTTGTGGATTTGATGATGGGATCTTAGGGAAATCGGTTAAATCATAAGACGGAAATAATATAAAAGGACATATTGATATATTATAGTGAAAGTAAAGTTCGGGAAATATTATTTGTCTGGCTGTTATCTTACTTACGACCTTTTGTTTTGCGTTAACTCTTACCATATAATCAGCAGTCTACCACTTTTCTATTGTTAATGATGCAAAACAAAATGTCGTAAGTAAGAAAAGAGTCGGTCAAATAATGTTTCCCGGACTATAACGGTGTAAAGATACCTAGATCTACAGCCAATATCTATCCGTATGTAGTTGTCTTATTTATTAAACAACTTTCTAACCTTGAATACACTCTTTTTAGTTTGTTCTAAATTCTCATGTTTGCCTATACCAAGATACTCGAGTGCGTATTTTAGTCAAAAGTTATTATACTTATTATTTCCCATGGGATTTAGAGAACGTTTTATTTTGAAGCCATTGGATGTCATGAGTGTTGGGCCTGGTGACAACCGTAGGTATAATATTCACAATCGACTCGTATGTTTTTAAAAATGGCGTCTACCCATTCATTACACCAGGTGGCTTATGATGGTCCCATTTTATCTATTTATCGTGCTACGCATCAACTTCGCACTTGCATACTTGTCAAGGTGCATACAGACCAAAAGAGCATTCGCTGTTCTATCCCCCGGTCTACGAAATCAACCAATCACGTTTTGTGGAACGATCGACTTTTGTAGAGTGGGAGGTTAGAATAGCGAATGTTCGCTTGGTCTGAATGCACCTTTAGAACCTGACGGCAACAACGACAAACGATTAAACACGGTACCATCATAACCCTACAGGTTTGTTGTCTTTTCTTCTGCAAAAAAGTTACAAACAAACGCTGCCACCTAAATGTAGAACAATAATCATATATTTCTGAATTTATTTAAAAGGTACAAATAATATTCCTCAAAGTCGAATTGAATTTTTATCATTGCTCTGAAACTCATTTCCTGAGATCCGATCCAATTTTGTAACAAATTTGTATCACAGCATTAAATCAATTTCCTTTGACTCTGTTTTTTTGTATTGTATCATGTAAGTCAGTATCTAAATAAATACTTTTATCAGTAGGTTCAGAACTTAATTTCAATAGCAAAACGGTTCTACAATACAACGAGTGTATTGATTCAGCCTCATTTCTAGTAGGTACTTATTTTTATAAGATTCTTTGAAATACCTAATATTAAGATAATAGTATTTCATCCCTAATTGTATCCTCAACAAAGTATAAGCGCCTACGCTGGTACGTACCCAGGTTGCATTCCCTAATGTCATATTAATATAATTATGAAGTACACGGAAAGAACATGTCTAGTCAATTCAAATTACAGAAGGGAAAACCACCTTACTTTTAACAGAATAAGGTGTGAATTTGCCCAGATTTTTTTAGGCTTTGGACATGTTTTTCCGTGGACCCTTCATATGTCGTCACGCGTTATCGTCAGTGGTGTACGGATAGTGCCGGATCGGATGTAGCTTTTAATAATTAAAATGTCGACATTCGTACGTGGCTTGGAACGTGCCTACTTTAATAACATGCAGAGCGATTCAATTAATGTATAAATACCTATACGACTCTGATAATGACATTAGACGTTGAATAAAGTTAAATTCTCGAAAATGCCTGCATACAATAAAAAACTAAAATTCCAGGCTAAACTTTTTGTTGGTATAGACGGGGACAGCAGAGCGTTGAAAATGTTGGAAAAAATCAAATCGACGCTGGAAAGGAGAAATTGGATAAGCGACACTTTTGAAGATATTGAGTTATATACACCGTTAGAATCGGCGAATTTTTCTGCGTCGAATGAGCTAGGTTTCGTATCCATCTGAAAACATTTGTGTCGCTTATCCCATTGGTGATTTAGAGAACTTTCGACCATTTTTTATTACTAAACGACTTGGTTTTTGACAACTTTTAGTAAATTGGAGATTAGATAAAATATAATTCAACATAATTAATCTTGGATTATTTTACCTATTCGTCGTCACAAATTAAATTTTACTTGGATATTTTTGCTGTGTAACAACTAAACTTCACTTGTCGGTTAGCTATTTCTACCTGATTGTACGATATGTTCTCATGTCGTTTGGACAATTTTACCTTCATCTTAATTTAAAATTGAAGACGGTTAGACAATATTACTTGACTATGATATCTGAACTGTTATTGGCGTTTATCCATTTTTACCTTCATTTATTTATGAACCATCCCCTTGACATATCCCTTTTTACTATTTACCTACTTTTTGGACTAATGTTATAAAATATATTGATTTAAACTTTCACGATTATCACTCATATTTTAAAGACAAACGGGTCTTAATCGCGTAAACTTACGTTTAATTATATCCTGACGTTTCGGGCATGACGTTACACCCGTTTATGCGATTAAGACCCGTTTGTCTTTAAAATATAATGTTATAAAAATTCCTAAAACAGTTTTTCTTTTTTCACGTGTAAGTAAATTCGTTTACTAGTCAGGGAATGTTACTAATGTAATTAATATGACTAACTATGAAGTCTAAAATAGTTTCTCATTTTAAGTATGTGGATATTTGTTAATGATATATTTATGCTATTTTATCAATTTATATATTTTTACCCGAATATAAAATAAGCCACTTCGGCAGTTAGATAATTTTAACGGGATACATTCGTTATGTAAGTCTCGGGTGGACCTTTTTACCTTCCTTATTTCTTGCACAACGTGTTGGTTAGATAATTTTACCTGAATCAATTTTTCCGACCATTTTGCTTAAGCGACAGTAAATCATTAAATAACACTTGAATACGTTAAATAATTAAAACATCACATAGAAAACATATTTATGTCCATAAATAATGCTTCAATTATTTGATTTGGCCTGCTGATCAATTTAAATGATTTTTTTTCGAAAATCTCGGCGGTTTTTTGCTTCTCCTGTAAAGTACGTACTGTGTCGCTTATCCAATTTCTCCTTTCCAGCGTCGAAATGTTTTTTGTTAAAAAGGAATTTATAAAAATTTCGTTTTTATCCGTTTTATCGGGTTTTTACAGAAATAATCAATGTCACTGTCACTGTCACTTCTTTCCATCTATATCAATTATCTTTCCATTTATTTGAATTAAAAATTAGACCTACTTCATATTGGTCTAGGGTTGAAAATTAAAATGGAAACTTTCATGGTTTTTTTTGGAAAGAAACGGAATTTAATTCGGAAATTTTCAACGCTAGGACAGAGTACTTAGCCTAACCCTCCCTGCAAACAGAGTCAGTTAAGTATGCGTGTCATTTGTATATTTATATGCCAGTTAAATAACTCTGTCCTCGACTGTACGTCACGAATAATTTTGCAACAACGGATGTACCAACCACCAAGCCCATGGCGCTTTTTGTTATGCATCAATAAAACAATTAGGACCACCACCTTCGTATTACCTGAACGTCATTTAAACTGAAGGAAATCGATAGTTACATAACTCGTCACACCTGCACGAGTTATTTCGAGCTTCCAAATCGATGTTATCGCCGCTAACAATGCCACATTGTTTCCTTTACCTTACACGAATACATAAAACAAGCCCTGATTTTCGAAACAACACATTACACCCAAACACAGCTACGGAAATTTTGCTCAGTAGTGAACTTGAGCTGGGAACATGCAGTGATCGCTAAAAAAGTAAACACGTGAAAAGTTAAAATGGAAAGTAAGTTTACAAATTACAAAGTTTTAATGCGGATCTTAATGATACTTTTTATTGCTAAATGTAACGTAATGGAAGCGAATCGTTAAAGAAATCCTACTTAAGCGGAGAGCGTGGAGAAACTGCGGCAACAAAAGAATCTTTTTTAATGTCTAAATGTAACTTTTGATTAATTCTTTGTAGTAGATCACAAAGTTTTCTATTTTCTTGGGATTAGAGGATCCGATTGTGTTACTTTGCGCGCTTGGGTAACGTTACGTAATTTAATCATTTTAAATGGCAATCTCCCCACTCTACTTTATTGCGCGTTATGGATTGTGACACTAGATAGTAAATAATTACTTAGAGTAATATCTTTGTGAATGTTCTGTGTGATATACACCGTCGGTTTAATTTTAAACCTCCTTACTTAATAGCTTTCTTGTTAATTAAACATTCATTTTAATGTCAGTCCTCATAACTCGGTGTTAAATATAGTGAATCTAATGTATATTTTAAAACAGTGAATGCTTTATTTAGTTCAACCTAGCATTGTACCGAGAAGAAGTTTCATAAGTTACGAAACTTGCATAGAGAATGTTCTCGGCAATTTAAATTCTACAAGCAATGTAATCATGCCACAACCAATGTATATACATGCCTTTTAAGGTATATTTTATGCCTTGTTTACTCAATTGTGAAATACAATATTATTCATAACACTATTTTATAAGTTCTCATGGAAGCATTGTCAATGAGAACTTATTCTTAAACTCTCATGAAAATTCTCAGAAATTTCGTATATTCCCGCAATTATAAGAATGTTCTGCTACTTGTACAATGCTAGTTCAATAGCGAACCGATTGCTATTGGTCACAGATGCAGTGGTATAAAATGTAACATTAAAGTTTAGGTTAATCATTTCTACAACCCATTTCAGAAGTCATCCTGCTGTTATCACTAGCTTTATCAATAAACGCTTACAAATTCTTCTCAAATAAGCTGGAAAACGAACCATCTCTGTCAATACTCTATGCCCACGATAAAAACAGCGATATGGTGGTCCAAAACTGCCTTAATGAGATGTACCCACGCAAGCTCTACAAGTATCCTTTGCACATTGATAGGAACGACGTCCCTTGCATAATACATTGTGTGCTCAAGAAGTTCAGGATTATGACCAACGACGGAGTGATCAACGTGCGAAACTACTATAGAAGAGTTGCGGCTATTCACAGATATGACCCGAGAATTCTCATTTCGGACGTCGGAGATACGTGCGCCAAGAACATCAACAATATGAATTTAGATCATGATGTATGCAGGAAGGCGAAAGTGTTTAACGACTGCACGCAGTTGTACGCTATCTCGTTAACGGATACCACTTAATAGTTTGCGCATCGCACGTAATCTTTAAAGTTGTAATAAGACTTTTCTACTTTTCTATGACTTGTATACACGTTTCATACTTAAATAAAAATTTCAATTGTTTTTTCGTCATTTCATTCATCTAAAATTATAAATCAATTTGTTAATAAAAAAGTCGAGTGTTAGTCTGCTGATAGTGCTGATAAAGACCAACGATCATAGAAAGTCACTAGTTTATTCTGACAATACCGAACAAGATTTTTTGGTGCTAAATATGAATCTGAAAGTAGAACTATTACTATAATTATATTCTAATTTCGTAATGTATCTCGTAATCCAACTGTTTTCAATTACAAGACCGTTTTCAATTAGAAAGTCGCTTCCTTGATCATCAATTAAGTATACCTACTTACCTAATTGTTTTATCGTGTATCACAATAAAAATGTTGTAATAAGTACTTATTTTATTGTTAACAAAAGAACAGTAAAGTATATTTACTTACTTCTATTTCTAATTTTGATACTTAATACGATTATTCTAACAATACAAGTCCATGGAAGCGATCATACGTTGTGTACCTATTTGGAAATGTGAAAATTTCCGAGCTACATTGAGAAAATAGAACCGCTGTATATGACTATTGTATATCTCAGGTTTATACATAATATGAAGTAATGTACATTATATATGTACAATCATCCATCACATATACAGCTACCCACCATCTGAAAATTATAAGCGGTTTCTAAATGGACATAGTTTAATGAAAAGGATCCAGTCCACAAAAATCTGTCAATTCAATTTAAATGTTATGTCAAAAGGAAAAGTTATTTATTTCAGTGACAAATTTCAGAGTTTGGATCTTTCATGCTAAACTACGTCCAAATTATAGAATAATTTACGTTGTCAAAGTTGGCTATATTTTTTCAGAAGTACATAATGACTTCGGTATTTTTCTATTTAAGAGGCATTTCCTAATTGATTTTTAATTGTATAACTGTCTTTGTGACGAACGTATGAACGCACACGTGAATACATAAATAAACACAGTTACAAAGTTAACGCATTGAGTCGGATCGGGTGGTGAGGTCAAACTAATCGACTAGTTGGTATCGTTTGCTCAAAAGTTAAATTGCATATCAAACCTAACTTACTTTAATGAAATATCAGGCAGTTGATTTGTAGGTTATTATAAACTTGACATGAACCATTTGAATGGTTTATAAGAACTTTATCGATGTGGCGCATTTGGCGATTTTGTTTCATGAATAGTAGGTACCTAATAAAGGTACATAATGCGTAATAGTCTCCGTACGTCATATGGATTTCAACACTCAAAGAAAATATCAATACACCCTACCCTAGTGGTAGATTGTGTTCCTGAGGCCCGTTTCTCGAACGGTTGTAACTTGTAATACAAGTGGAAGTCACTATTAATTAGATAAGGGGCCCATTGCATAACAAATTACAATTAATATTACAAGCGGAAGTCTCTTTTAAATTTTTCTTACTAGAAATAATCTACCGCTTGTAATATTAGTTGTAATCTGTTATGCAATAGGCCCAAGGACTTCCGCTTGTATTACAACCTAACCTATCCGAGTCGGATCTGCCCCGGAACATGTGGCTATATGCCAAAAAAAATGCAAATCTAATTTCAGTCTTATAACACTCGGCGTAAATAATAATATACCAAGATAGTTTCGGGCAAAATAATGTTCGAAATATTGTTATTTCTGCCAAGTGATGTTTCTGCCTCATTAAGATTATGCCAAAATAGATTATGCCAAGTCTGTTATGTCCTAAGCGTTTCGGACAAACAAAATTATGCCAGATAGAGGGAACCCCTCGCAGCGACAATCTATCGCACTCATCATACACTTTCAATGAACGCTTAAGGGCGCTGCGATTATTTATTTATGAATTTTCCATTGATTTTGACTCCAACTGGGGGACCCACCAGCAGGAAGTTTTCTCGCGCAAGGGCTCGCCATCGCGATACAAGGCGGAATGCTGACTGTATCATAGGCACCTTGCCGCCGGGGGAAGACCTGGGTGCTTAGCCAAGTTACCAAGCGCTAGCGCTTAGTAGCATATCGTAGGTTTCCCTCTCTGTCACTCTTTCATATTAGTGCGACAAAGACAGTTAGCTGCCTTTCGCTTACGAATGACGATTAAGCGTTAGCGATTGGCAACTTGTCTAAGTACCCTGGAGGTAGATTACGAGTAGATTTTATAATAGTACAGGTTACTTTTAAGTTTTTCATTATAAACTTAGTTTTAGTTCTTTTTCAAGTTAGATTTAATTATTTCTTTGTTAGTGTAATTTATGTGATAACTTTTTATGATTATGAAAAGAAATGAAATAATTTATTGCTCCAACATGGTATATAAAAGATGGTTTCTTACAGTTATGTGGCACAGCATGATTAGCCACTAATGGCATGCATATTATGAAGACTTATAGACTTTTTCATCACGCTTGCTGCCTAAGCGCGCCATTGCTTGCGCGCGTAGCGGGAGTAATATAAAAGTGAAATTCCCTAGGGAGTAATACATATGTCAGTACGTCATTTAATAGTATTATGTCTTAAAACTTATTTTTTGATTGGCAAGTGTGATGAAAAACATTGTATGCATCACAGTCGGTAATCGGAATACTAACTCGAGTCATAACACTCTCGTTAGTAATTCCGTACTTACCTCCCTTGATGCACGATGTACTAATGTTTAACATAGTTTTCTTCAGTTTATTTATTTGTACACAAGGTGAAATTTTAGTGGTTGTACTACGTTTAAGGGCATATTTAGTTTCGTGTTCCGGTTAGGAAAAAGACCTGTCCCATAGAAAATATAAAAAAATGTTTCACGCGATACAAAAAAAATCCTGATTGATTTTCACTTAATTGGAAAACGATACTGAACAAACAAGTCCTTAAACGGAGCAACCACAAAAATTTCACCTTGTCCAAAATATACTTCTACCAAACTGAAATGCATGTTTACTACTTACCTTTTATTGAATAATTTATTTGTTCCAGCTTTATTTTTCCTACTGCTGACGACGTGCGCATACGCAAAAATGTCCGTCATGTACACCCACGACCGGCTCAGCGACATGGTCGTAGAATCGTGTCTCAGCGAAATGTTCCCCAAACCGAAGAAGGTCGAGTTTCAGGAGTCTGATGAGGCGTGCATCATCTTCTGTGTGCTTAAGAAATTTTCCATCATGACGCCCAACGGATTGTTTAATCTTGATGTTTATAAGTAAGTTGGTTAATTTATACATAATAAATCCGCCACAGGCTTCGTTAAGATGCTACAAAATGGAATCAGCAACAAGCTTCGTTATACTCACCAATGGCAATATCCGCAACAGGCTTCGTCAGTACAACACAAAAAAAGGAAATGTTAATTGCAATCCCCGCTCTGTCCCGCACCCGGTCCAAAAGTCCCTATCACACCGGCTGCGTTACCGCGCTGTATAGCCAGGGATATCTGTTGAACCAAATATGAGCCGGAACGGGGGTCACAACCATCGTCTCTCAGCCGCCGACCTAAGTCCCAAGTTAGTTAATTGAGACCTCATTGATCTCACTTTCTTTAGGTGACTATGGTGGACGGATTATTTTCTGCACGATTGTGTGAGTATATTGTAGATATAGTGCGGCAAACCAGTTTGTTAGTTAGTAGAAACCAGAAAAAGTATATCTATCTACCACCTTTTGGGGAGATTATTTTAACAAAGAAAAAGCCAACATGATTCTCCCTGACTATTCACAAACGAGACAAATGCCGGCCAAACTGCATATAGATAAAAAGTGATGTATACATAGCATGACATCACAGCGATGTTAGACAACCTTACTTTCAGTAGTGCCAAACTCTTTCAAAATCCGGTAGACGTAGGATTAGCATTTACCGTTTTCTCGTATCATTCACCAATCCACTGTGGTCCCGCGCCCTAAGAAGGGCGGTCATAGGCATTTCGCGCAGTTAACAGCTGCATTAATGCATGCCAAAGCATGTAATTATGAAATATTATAGTAAATTACGGTTAAATAAACAAACTATAGTACTGTTACGTTCGTGGGGTGGGTTTTCTATAGAAAATGTATAAATAAGCCACTATTTAAAACTGACACTTTAATTACTAATTAAAGGAACAAACAGTAAACTAAAACACTGATCACACACTTAACACGTCACACTGTTTCACTTTTACACTCTCAAACTCGCCGTTAGAATCGCAGTTTTCGCTGTTGATGTTATCTCTTCGCTGTCTCAATTGAAACTACTCCTTCGGCCGGGTCATACTGGGCTTTTATACAAGCCACTCAAATCTACAAAGTACGAGAAGATTCGACTCTAGAAAGTTCCCGAGTTAGGTGCGCGAACATTCTAGAGTATCGCTGTCTCTTTCTACAGGTTTCTCTTTCACACCCGTCCAGAATGTTCTCTCTATAGCTGTCTCATTCACATCCTTCCAGAACATTCTCTCATGCTGTCTTTATCTAATAGTGCTTTCTCTTTCACTCCTATGGGAAATTTAGCTATATACCGATTTGTACTTGAGAGGCCCAAAAGGGGTCCTGAAAACGCCTGAAAACGGGTTTTCAGGTTATTGCGCCATCGGATAGAGGGTATCCTGAAACGGCCTGAAAACATGTTTCAGGCGCCTGAAAACGACGGTATCTGGCGTGAATATTTGATTTTGTAGTATGTGAAAGAGGACCTTCTGAAACGGCCTGAAAACGCATTACAGCCTGCTGAAAACGCTTCTAACGTGTCTAAAATCATATTTGTAGTTTTTATCATGCCATCGGCGTAACACTACCCCCTCCTAAGACATGCTCGTCCCGAGCATCATTATTTCCGTGGTATTTGGCGAGCCGGTCAACGTGAACAATCTTGCATGGGCTTCGTAAATTCCTCCGTATCCGATACGTAACGTCATTGATCTTCGTAACCACTGTACGAGCTGCCATCCATGGTTTACCGTTGGATACTTTTTCCACAACTACACATCGACGCCCTCCCTGACTTGCTGTTCCTGGTAAACGCACTGGGACTCGAACCTGTGCCTTTGGTAGGAGAACAGGTCTTCTAGAGCAGTAAACATTCCCACTAATTCTTCCTTCCATTGGAACCTCATCAAATCTAGTTTTCAGGACTCCAACTTCCATGTCAATTTTATAACCATGGCACCTCATAAAATCTAGTCCAATAATACAGTCATCAATTATGTCGGCAACAATCACTTTGTGCCGATAAATGTGCTTGCCAATTCTTAAATCCACTCCTGTCTCTCCCTTGATGGGAATATACTGGCCAGTGGCTGTAAGCAGCTGTAGATGCGTCGGCTGGACTACATGACCTCGAGTCAGGTGTTTCAGAAGCCAATGATTAATCACCGTCCGAGAAGCTCCGGTGTCGATAGTAAGGTTACATGGTATTCCACCAATTTCTCCCTTGACGACCAGACTATTCCCGTCGTTGACTTGTGAGATCACTACTGGGACATTTCGACCTCCAGCCAGCACTCGTCCCTTAGTCCTGGCTCTTACTCGTTTCCCTGCTGCGGCTCTGGTCGTACAGAGCCCTTATTTCTGGTCACAGGGGATTCATCCCGTTCTCTCCTGCTGCTTCTTTTCGGGCAACTAGTTTGTATATGGCCCCGTTTTCCACAATGGTAACATCGCGGCCCAACCTCCCGATGAGATGCAATCCTTCTTTTCAGGCAACTAGTTTGTATATGGCCACGTCCTCCACAATGGTAACATCGTGGCCCAAACTCTCGACGAGGTGCAATCGGCTCCCTAGCAGATACCTCAAGTAGCTTATACGATCTTGATGGATCTTGGCGTACAGCTTCAACTTCTAGGGCATGAGCTACGGCATCCTTAAGGCTTTCGTGGTGCCCTAGTCGTACTGCCGCCCTTACTTCCAAATCTCGGATCCCATCAACAAATGCCTGCACCAGCATGGTTTTTATCCAAGAGTCAGCTGAACGTTGGTATGCCTTTCTGACCAGCTTTTCAATTTCCAGGGCCCATTGTTGCAATGTCTCATTACGTCCCTGCGTTCTGTCTTTCAGTTGAGCTCGGTAGACATGTTCTAGATGACTGTCTCCGTAACGGGCTTCTAATGCTTCTAGAAGCCGGTCGTAAGTTTGCTCTTTTCCAAGAGCTTCTAGAATTGTAAGAGCCTCGTCACGAAGTGCCAGCGTCAGAGCCGTCATCGCTTGCTCCTTACTCCAACCGTTTGCTTTGGACACGGACTCAAACTGTAGCTTGTACGCCGCCCACGAAGACGTCCCATCAAAAGGAGGTGCCTTAAATTTTCCACCTCCCGGTACAGATATCTCAGGTGCGCAGGTACTGATGCCACTGGCTACTTTTAATTCAAGCTTCTGGAGGCGACGCTCAACCGCTTCCTCTACAACATGAATCTTGTTCTCCATGTCACTGAGCTTCCTTTGGACTTCGTACATTTCTTGCTTCCATTCAGTAGCAGCCTTGTGCAACTCTTGAAGAATCAATTTCGACTGTTCTTCTTGTTTCCGCGACTGTTCTTCTTGTTTCCGCGACTGCTCCTTCAGGAGAATCAGAATAGTTCTGAGGTCTACGTCTTGAGTACTCTTAGCCTGCAAACCAGACCGACCGGGCTTAGATGCAGTATCCTCACATGCTAGAGGTTCTTCACGTACTGCAATATCCTCCTGCGCTGCAGGTTCCTCACGTTCAGCTTGGCTCCGGGTCACAACTCCTTTTGGCTCGGTCTCGTTGTCACGTGGCGTTATACCCATTTTCTATCCCACTTCTGACACCAAATGTTACGTTCGTGGGGTGGGTTTTCTATAGAAAATGTATAAATAAGCCACTATTTAAAACTGACACTTTAATTACTAATTAAAGGAACAAACAGTAAACTAAAACACTGATCACACACTTAACACGTCACACTGTTTCACTTTTACACTCTCAAACTCGCCGTTAGAATCGCAGTTTTCGCTGTTGATGTTATCTCTTCGCTGTCTCAATTGAAACTACTCCTTCGGCCGGGTCATACTGGGCTTTTATACAAGCCACTCAAATCTACAAAGTACGAGAAGATTCGACTCTAGAAAGTTCCCGAGTTAGGTGCGCGAACATTCTAGAGTATCGCTGTCTCTTTCTACAGGTTTCTCTTTCACACCCGTCCAGAATGTTCTCTCTATAGCTGTCTCATTCACATCCTTCCAGAACATTCTCTCATGCTGTCTTTATCTAATAGTGCTTTCTCTTTCACTCCTATGGGAAATTTAGCTATATACCGATTTGTACTTGAGAGGCCCAAAAGGGGTCCTGAAAACGCCTGAAAACGGGTTTTCAGGTTATTGCGCCATCGGATAGAGGGTATCCTGAAACGGCCTGAAAACATGTTTCAGGCGCCTGAAAACGACGGTATCTGGGGTGAATATTTGATTTTGTAGTATGTGAAAGAGGACCTTCTGAAACGGCCTGAAAACGCATTTCAGCCTGCTGAAAACGCTTCTAACGTGTCTAAAATCATATTTGTAGTTTTTATCATGCCATCGGCGTAACAGTACTATAACGATATTTTATTAGGTTTATAGAACTATAGTTTGTATCAGTAACAGTAATTAGATCACTTAAATTATATCCGTAAGAAAATAAAAATAAAGTAATAATTACAATTATATATTTAAACTAATTACATCTAATTTAAACGAATTACTGTCCTGAATGATTATTTTATTACATTTTAAATAGTTCTACCTGTAATTAATTAGTGTACACGATTAAAATATATAATCTACGGGTCTCTTAATGAACATATCTCCTTATGACTTGTAAAAAATTCATAACTAGTTATAACAAATTTACTGCATACATGATTGCTTATATTCGCTATGCCCGGTACTCCCATCAAACCCCCATTTCCCTATGTAAACAAACTCGTTAGTGAGATCAATATTTTTTACAACATCTTTTCGTGATTCTAGTATTCTGCATGTTGTATGGTCCAAAAATATTGTGATTCTATTTCGGCAGATGATTCCGTAACATAACTCACTGATGAAAAACACAGCTTCTTAGCCTCCAACTTTTTTTGTTAGGATGGTAACGCATTCGGAGTCTTCTTATAAATCAATTCTTTCATCAAATTATACTGATGATTACTCAACTTTGCCTCATTTATAAAAGATAACACTTCATTCACAGAATTGGTGTGAGATTGACTGGATTCACAAAGCAAAGAGTTTATCGTAGAACGATCTACCTTAGCTAGCTCCGCTAATCTGCGCCGTTTGGACCTTTTACTGCAGTCCATGAAATCCTTTCTAAAATTATGACAACTCGTTGAAGAACAATCACTACCCGGCAGGCACTCTGCTAGGTGCACGGTACTATCTACATTTTGATTCGATAGATTACAAACTTCAATGCTGTTCAGGCAATCACTGTATTTTTTTAACATACCTACGAGATTTTGATCACTGGGTCTTTTTCCAGTTGCTGTCTATTATTAAATAACGAATAATAATATATTCTCTTGCATTAGTGCGAAATCTTCTCATGTAAGTTATCGGTA
This sequence comes from Thaumatotibia leucotreta, assembly GCA_025490895.1. NCBI lineage: Eukaryota > Metazoa > Arthropoda > Insecta > Lepidoptera > Tortricidae > Thaumatotibia > Thaumatotibia leucotreta. The sequence continues at coordinate 51,393 of JALPQI010003218.1, forward strand.
TTGACATTTTCAACATCTGGCAGTAACTGTGATAGTGTTTGGAACACTTGACGAATTCCTTCAATGTCGCAATCGGTCTTCTTAACAGACTCAAGTCTCAAAAATAAGAATTCTTATAAAAAACACTTAAAATTTGTACCTAAAATAAATAAATAAACAGTTAAATAAAATATAGTTTTTTCGTAGCATGTTCTACGCCTCTGAACGCAAGGCGTAGACCTCTTCTATAGCCCACAATCGCAAGTCAACGCAAAATTTCTTAATTTATTCGTAAAATTGAGTTTTTAATAAACATTATCATATATCATTTATTACTGGCATCGGCCGGCATTGCAGTTAAAAGTTTCGATAAAAATCAGAAAACACTAAAAAGTATTGCGACTTAACTGCCTTGGCGTAGCACCTCATTAGTAAATATATTATGTATTCATAATTTAAAAAAAACCACAAAACATATAATGCATACCTTCTACTTGAATATCCATTGCAAAGCAAACGCGTAACAATATATTTTTTTTGAAAAATCTCGTGTCGCGTATTACGCTAATGAGCTTCTTGATAACACTAGTAACAAGGACTTATCCGTTGTGTTCACTTCAGATGACCAAACATAAATGTTCTATATAACTAATTGCAATTATTTTTATACCATGACTTAATATGACTAATAGGTAAGTAATTAGGATAAAGATAATGATATTATTCAATCATCGTCATTGGACCTCTATGACCTACTACGGGACCACAGTGCAATCTCATACAGCCACGATACGTAATCGTCAGCCTATTTCAATCCACTGCTGGGACATAAGCTACTCCAAATGTCGAAGCGTATTGGCACACTAGGAGGTAACGCCCATAATTGCCACTCTGGGAAAGCGTGTTTACAATCACAGTAGTGTCCACTTTGATGATGCTGCTGCCCATCATCAATTTTCAATCAATTAATAAATGACAGTAAATACATAGATACTCTCCCAGTCTCATCATAGTGGACACAGTTCTGCGATATCCAATTCGCTTGCCCAGCATGGCGATTTTTTTTTTTATTGATAATAGGTAGACGTTTCACCACGATCATACCTGCTGGTAAGTGATGATGCAGTCTACGGTGAAGCACGCTTACCTATGAGATAACCTATTCACTCTTGCCTTGAAGATATTCAGATTGTACACATGCGGAAACACAGTTTCGGGCAAGGCATTCCACTCTTTGGCAGTTCGCATAAGGAAAGTCGAAGCGAAACGCTTCCTGCGTATTTTTGGAATACGCATTACGATTATAGGCATTACCTCGTAATGCATTCACACGACTGTGTCCACATTCTACCATTTTTTACAAATTAATTGCTTAAACTCGTACTCCCTAAATCGGCCCTTATTACATCAAAATACTCTGAAATTAAATTTCAGTTCATTTCTGTAACTGCATCCGCATCCCATGCCGACTTTTATCCGATTTTCCCATGAAACTGACCAATTTTTTTCAAGTTACAGAAATGAAGTGAAACTTATTTTCATATAATTTTTATTTACTTGGAGCCAATTTAGGGGTATATTTTATTAATTCCTGAAAATCGTAAAATAATCACATCCTGGTGTTCTCGCATAGTTGAAAGGAGAGGCCTACGTCCTGCACGGGACTGTGAGAGACTGATGTGCACAGAATTAGATTTGGATAGAAGAAACAAGTTCATTCATCTGTATGGCGGCCGAGCGTGTCAGATTTTGTACTGAAGTTGTTACTTGCCCATGATTTTAAATATGTCTCAGGCCCTTCCTTGAGTATTCATATTTTTTGTGTTGTTGCAATTAATATTACTTAAGGAGGCATTATTAATGTTTTTGTTCACTTCAACTTACAAAATTTGACGCCCGAAAGCTGCAAGCTGCGATTAAAGACGGACAACTCAGTGGATTTCACTGAGTTCATTTGACACGCTAAGAAGATACGTTTGCTTGGTCTATGGTATATATGACATCTGTGTTTCTGTAACTGCAACCCGTGCCGACCTTTATCCGATGTTCCCATGAAACTGATCATTTTTTTTCAAGTCGGGTTACAGTTACAGAAATGAAGTGAAACTTATTTTCATATTAATTTTATGTAATAGGAGCCGATTTAAGGCTATATTTTATGAATTCCTGAAAATCGTAAAATAATCACACCCTGGTGTTCTTGCATAGTTGAAAGGAGTCTACGTCCTGCACGGGACTGTGAGAGACTGATGTGATGTGATGTGACATGACATAATATTTCAGAAAACGCGTGGAAACAGCGCATCAGCTGGTCCAGTTGAACAACATCGCCGACGTGGGCGCTCGCTGCATCAAGCTCGCGAAGGAGTCTCCGCACAGCCAGGACGTCTGTCGGACCGCCAAGATCTTCAACGATTGTACGCATTTGTACAGGATCATGTTATAATAATAAACATGACAATATACGACTATGTTTTTCCATATATTATGTATAAAACTCCAGAGAGACTTATGTATAGACTCCAACGACTGATATTATCGGCACCGCAGGTTCAACGCCAAAGATCGATATATATGTGATTAAAATTCAATTTCAGTTTTGACATTTTGTTGAGGTGGCGTCTGAGTGACAGCTTTTGTATTTGATGTGGTGGCAAAAAGGTTAAGACAAAAAAAGCTGTTTCACAAAGTCAAAATCATGTACAAGTTAATAGTACCTATTATATTTTATGCAACCTTTGGAGAGGTCAAAAAAAGCGAGTGGTGTGGCCCTGGGTAACAATTTGAGGCGAAGCCACGACCATTTTTTGACTCAGTTAAACAATGTTGCATACAATACTTTTTCTACGACCACACACTTATTTTCAAATAAAATTGTAAATTTGAGAAATATTCTTAGTCAAACACAATTTTATTAATCATCAAGGTCGGGCGGGAGACGTCTAAATTAAAAAAGAAAGCTCCTCTATGGTTTACTATTCATCAGAAGTGACATTTAAAATTAGGTTGTCAGCCATATATTTCATTACGTCGTGTTTACACGAGGTGTCTTAAAAATCGAAAAACGCTCTGCGTGTATGCCAGAATGCGTTTATAGGGAATAGACTTGTCTTCTTGTCACGACCTTGTAAATGAAGAATAAAGGTACGGGAGTAGAAAAAGAATATTTATTCAAGTAGGCATTGTAACAAGCAATAAACTTTTGAATCATCATACACAATAGAAATTTTATAAAATAAAATATGCTTGTGGTTCTAACCTTACACCACTGAGAAGAATACTGGTGATAAACTCGGCTGGACTTAGCTTTTCAATGTTAGTTTAAATAAAATACATAAAAAAACGTAAAATTGTTTTAAAATAAAAAAAGATATAACAGTAATAATAAAAAAGGTAGACATAAAGCCTTTAAAAATCATTATTGAATTTAATTTTCCTACTATTTTATCTTTTGTATACTACTCCCTATACATTAGTACATGAGCTACCAATTCCGCATAATTAAGAAATTTTAAAAACTAACCTTCATTGTCAAATAATTACTAATCGAATCTAGGACCGTTAACACTTTGAGCGCGGGGAACTCACGAGGGGAGCTCTCTGTGGGAGATCCATTTTCGCTACAAAGCGGAAAAATCACGGGATCGACTACGAGCGTAGCGTGTAGCACTCGTTCGCAATCAAAGTGTTAACCTGATAACACAACAAAAAAATGTACGAATAGCGCTTATAAATATGTAGAAACATTGAAAAATGCTTGCGCCGGCTGCCATAGAAACTTGACAATAATTAATAAATCAATAACCACGTATATTATTAGAATCCATCCAGTAAGTACATACAATTTGTGCGATCCGACGGAATATACAGTGTGTTACCAATACCCGGGCTTTTACGAAAATGGGTAACGCATTACTAGTAATCGTTTTCAAGTATTAACATTTGACAAATAATTTAATTGACCGTACAATTAATGTTATTTCCTACGAACGACCAATGTAACGCGTGTACTGCTTAGTTGTCAAACGTGAGTGGCTGCGATCTGTCATTGTCAAGTGCTAATTAACGATTCATTTTAAAGTACATTGCTTCTCAATTAACTTTTCTTAGAAAGCTAATTACTTTTAAAATTAGCATTTTTGGATCGAATAATGTTCACGGTTTGGCTAAAATCTGCATCGCATTCCTCGGTTTCAATAAAAGCTAGTCTCATGTTAATAACACACTGTAAAATAACGTCCTATAGATACCTTGTTTATTAAGTGTCATTCTAAGACTTACATCAATAAATCTCACGTTCATGAAACCATCCATGGTGGTGAGACTGGTGAGGTTCAGCGTATAGGTCATCATCATCATCATCAGCCTATGTTAGTCCACTGCTGGACGTAGGCCTCTCCTATTAACTATGCGTATAGATGCATTAGGAGGTAAATGCCCATAATCGCCACGCTGGGCAAGCGGATTGGCAATCGCAGTAGTGTGTCCACTATGATGACGCTGCTGCCCATCATCAAACTTGTAGAATGGTCAGTGACACTTCAATCCCTTAGTCGACTCTTACGACACCCGAAGGAGGAGTTGGGGTGGTGACAAATGTATTCTTACTGCCGTCACCACACGGCATCGGCATAGGTCAGCGTATAGGTCAGTCAAAGTCAAACGATTCTTTAGATAACCCCACTATGTAGTAGGGTGAATATCTGAGCATATACAAATGACGAAGTATAACATTGAGACGTTTAGAAACAAAAATGATGTCACCACAATTAGGCTGTAGAAACGCTCAGATATTCACCCAGTAACACATGTGCTTAACATAGAAAAGTAACTGCACCAACCAATAATAGTACATTGTGCATCTAGGGAGATAAGTATGGTATTACTAACGAGAGTGTTAGAAGCCCGACGCCGTAGCCGTAGGCGGAGGGCTTTTAATGACTCGAGTTAGTATTCCAATTACCGAACCTTTTTCATCACACTTGCGAGCAAAAAAATAGTTTTAAGTCAAAATATTATTAAATGACGAACGTACAATTCTATTACTCCCTAGGGAATTTCACTTTTCTATTACTCCCGCGATGCATGCAAGCAATGGCGCGCTTACAAAGCAAGTGTGATGAAAAAGCTGTTTAACGTTTTATTTTTTCGATAAGATGCGAAACTCGACGACCTCACAAAAAGGAATGAATAGATACAACGTAAAAACCTGACATGTACATAAGACGTTATAATATTAGACAATTATGTGTTTTGCTATTGGAGAGAAAAACGTATCCGTACTTCGCTTTAGCTACATATATTAGCGACAACAAAACACCAATTCTCAAAGCTAATTCTCGCGAGCTCTCAAAGGATCCACTGAAAATAAGGTTCAGCGAGCACGCGACACATCAAACGATTTACAATCAATCCGACCTACGTCTAATAAAATCGCTACTTTAACCCAAGAATTTTGTATTTTCCTTTATTGCTTGAAATTGGGAAGGGATTTACCGAAAACATTCAGTTTAACCCTTTGAACGCTGAGAACCACTAAAGTGGGTGTGTGTTGTCATGTCTACCATCAAGTATGCTGTCAAAGTAACTGTCTTGTTGACAGATAAGGTTTATTTTTGTAGTTCATTAGCAGGGCCCGTCATTTACAGGCCGATCAATTTGACGTCACGCTGCATATAGTGTGATTTTAAATAGTACCTAACATTGCTATCGTTAATCGTTAGTCGTCAATCATTGAAACATGTACGATTAAATTAAATATTTTATTGGCGCGGATAAACATGAATACACACCTACGGCATAAATACATTTGTTTTATTTTTTTAATAAATATTGCGTTATGTATGAAAACAAAGATAATGTCGATTTTTTCTCTATAAGATTTAAATCAAGATGAATGCTGAGCTTCAGTTTAGAGTAATTCTGATTGCTAGATATTTTTTGGAATGTGGTAACAAAGCCATTAAATAAAATGTGCATATCTCCATTGAAAAAATAATAAAACAAATAGTGTCACATTAACATTTCATCACGCAGGTCTACACGCAATAAATTACTTACAAATTGTACATGATTAAATTATTGACAACTGATGATTAATAATTATTTAAAATATAATATATTTCAAAACGCACTATACCTATGCAGCGGGATGTCAAATTGATGTTATTCATTAGTATGAAGACTTGCGTGTCATCATAATTTTCATCATAATTAGAAAGAAAAAAGTCAATCTCTGAAGCTAAGCTGATAATTTTATGTGTCTCTTAATGCAGTGAGAAATACGTGGTTTAATATTTCGGGTTATTAAAGCTAAAACGGGTATGGGGTGATGCCGTGTGGTGACGGCAGTAAGAATACATTTGTCACCACCCCAACTCTTCCCATGGGTGTAGTAAGAGTCGGCTAAGGGATTTAAGTGTCAATGACCATTTAATCAAAGAATGATGATGGGCAGCAGCATCATCATTAGTTGACACACTACTGCGATCGCCAACCCGCTTGCATTTTAATGCGAGGAAGGCATTTAAAAGGTTAAAAAACCGCTCAGAAAATTCGGAGTAATGAAATCTTCGGTGATGTTAATAAGATACCTACAATACGCGTGTACCTAAAACCTTGGACCTAGTAGGTACCTAGGTACTCACCTAAAATAAATCCAAATTCAAATGTGGTTGAAGAAACCTATACAAATTCAAATCTGATTAGGTATTAGCATTTCAAAAATTATTCTAAAATTTGTAATCCGAAAAACGTTACCTCGTGACACGTACCTACGTTTGGTCCAGCCATGATTTGGGACTCACCCATTGGTTATAAAACCATAAAGTTTGCTTGATAAAAAATCCAATCCGAATTCCATACGAATATATCTGCCCAAAAATGATATTTTTGCAGATTATTGCACTTTTATAATACCAATGAAAATATTCGTGGAAAGATGAACTGTGCTCCAAAACCAGGAAGTTTATTCCGATTAATATTTAAGTATGAATCTTTTTATATGACGTTGGAAACTCGAATATTGGGGTATATTCGTACATAAATAATATAATATATTCATTATAAATATCTGGGTATATTCGTACATAAATATTAACTGAATCGCGAAGGCACGTTTCTTTCCCGACACTGGTGTCACTATATAATTATAGGTATATATAAACACATGTAAGTAGGTATTCTATTATATTGTGAAAGAAAAAAGGTAAGGCGTTTACCGTTTAATGGTCATACTGACACTGGACGTAGGTATACCTAGCTGCTGTTTTTTAACGATTGAAAAAATTATATATAAACATTTCACGAAAACGTTACACGTAGATTCTAAAGGCACATCGAAAGGGCGCTACGGCTCGGCTCGACTCCAGCCGATGAAAATGTACATTACAGAACAATGGAATCCAATAACACAACTATAATTCAAAACTTTTTTATTACCGACTTCAACCGCTCAACAGCTGCGATATAACGAACATTGCAATCTTCTGTATCCAGCACCAAATGGAGCATCCTTTCTTCTGTGGTTCCTCCTCTTCTTCTTCTGCCCCTGTTGTGGCCGCTGTGGTTGCCGCGTTCGCGTCTTCTTGACCATAAGCGAAAGAGATAAAGATAATTGTCACCGCTCCTACTAAAATCAACTTGGACATTACCTTCATTATTTTCGCGCTTGATCACTTTATTTTTAATCGTTTGTCTTTTCGTTTTTGGGCTTCTGTTTTTGAATCTGTGTTCGATATTTGAAGGAGCGGTTTAAAATGAACGTATTTTGATGGTTTGGTAATAACCATAATTTTGATGTTTATCTTTTTCAGCGGAAATAAATATGGAACGTACACTGTTTTGCTTTATGATAGCAATTTCGGCGAGTTTAATGGATATAATAATTTGATATGAAACTGATGTCGGTTTTTATTACAGATTTCCGTTTGTTATGCTTGTGTAATTGTTTATAAATTGCACTGTCTAGTGAGAGATATAGTCATTCGAATTATGGTTGGTATTTATTGAGATATCTTCTAACATTGTTCTATGTTCAACTTTAAGAGGAACCATTTTGGAATCTTCGGTGTCTTAGCACGAGTTGTCTTACAGGTGACCGCGACTTTGCTGATCTAGACCTTAATGTTTTTATGTAATTCCTTTCATCATCAGTATATTAGCAGAAAGTGGTCCACTGCTGAACAAAAGCTTCGCCAAAGATTACCTTAATGACACTTAATGACCAATCCTGAAGCGCCACTAATAAGAACTTTTATTAATAGCAACATTTTATCACATAACATCACATCATTCACTTATCTCAGTCCACTGCTGCTATGCTATTCTCTTATTCACTTCGACGTCGAGCGCAGCGCTGCGAAAAACGGTATTCACTAACGTAGAACAGCTCGCCGTCAAACTGTAGGCGGTAACTGCCGACGCAGTATAGTTCCAGCTCACGCCGCATTCGTCGCCGAGCGCTAGCGTCGTTTAAAGTGCATTAGTGAATACCATTTTTAGGCTCGACGCTGCCGCAGCGCTGACACAGCGCTGACAGCAAGGCGGTTTCCTTAGTGAATAACACTGCTGGACGAAGGCCTTTCCTATTAACTATGCGTATAGATGCATTAGGAGGTAAATGTTCATAATCGCCACGCTGGGCAAGCGGATTGGCGACAGTAATGTGTCCACTGCGATAACGCTTCTGCCTATCATCAATGTTCTATCAAGTGGCACTTCAATTCCTTAGTCGGCTCTTACTACACCCGCGAGAAGTGTAGAGGTGGTGACAAATGTATTCTTACAGCCGTCACCACAGGGCCGTTTGAAAAAAAAATATAAATCAAAATAATTATATTACAAGTTTGAAAAAATCTTTCAATTTATAGCTTTCTGATTAGTAGGACCTTTAAACAATCACCTACATCAATCAGTGCTGTATAATAAATTAAACTATATTTCATTTGGAGTATTTAATGACAGGTCATTACGTTAGAAACTAATGTATTTTCCCGTACGAAGTTGGCCGAAGGGAATTGAATTTACTTTGCAAACTTTAGCATTGAATCAGCAAACAGTACTCGGCGGTGAAATGTAAGGCGGAACACTCGAAACGTGCTTAAGGTGAAATCCACTTTTAGACATAGTTTTAAAGCGCGGAGTCGTGAAGGACTTAGAAGTCGAGCTCGGATTGAGCATGTTGTGTGATTTTATTTTTAAGTTGATACAATCGAATCAACATTGATTGCGTAACGTCTGGTTGACGTAACTAAAGACCGAAGAGCTGGAGACTTCCTCGCACAACGCATCAGTATTGCGATACAGCGAGGAAATGCCGCCAGCATCCTCGCGGCCTTGGTACAATGCCACAAGGACCAATCTTAGATATAGGTTAGGTTATGTATCTTAGTTAGATTTAATCTATGTATAAATTGTATATAAATTATACAGTTTAAAATTATTTTAATTGTGCAATTCTAAAATAACATGAAGCAATTTTACATAAATTGACCTAGTCTCACAATAAGAGAAATTAAGGATTATTATGGGTAGTTACTTCAATTACACCTTTCAAAGCACTATCTGTTAAATAATTGAATAAAAATATGATAAACTAGATAATTTCAAAATATATTTTGCTTCTTCATTCCGAAGGGAATCTCTAGTCTAACCAACCAGCTTATCAGTAGAAAAACCGCGGCAAAAAATATAGGGTTGGGCTCATAGAAAATTAGAATATTACTTCCAGATGGACAGAGTACATTTTATTACCATTCGCTCTGTAAATAAAAACTACCTTCCAACCTACAATACCAACTACGCCTCTAAATGAAACCCCCGTTTACAAAAGGTCAAAGAATACAAATCGACTTTTGGTAATAACCGTTTCACTTTTTAATGCTGTTTTCAGTTTGCCGCCCACAACCAATTTACATAGTAATCATTCGGCTGGGTACATTCCAAAGACGATTTGCGTACTAGACAAACCATATCATATTATCAGAGCTTAGCAAAAAGTTATGTAAAATTTTATTTCCTTCGAACGATCAATGTAAAACGTGTTTTGCTTAGTTGCCAAACACTTCGAGTGACTGCTATCTGTCAACGTCTTACGCTAATTTAACGATTCATTTTGAAGTAGTTAATAGTTAATACCTACTTCTCAACATTTCTTACAAAGTTAAATAATTTTAAAAGTTTGGAGTTTTTAATGTAAAATTATTAATCAACTCAATATTTAGAATAAATTGAGTTGCTCAACGAGCTATGGACAGGGCTATGCTCGGAGTTTCTCTGCGTGATCAAATCAGAAATGAGGAGATCCGTAGGTGAACTAAAGTTACTGGCATAGCCCTCCGGATTAGCAAGCTGAAGTGGCAATGGACAGGCCACATTGCACGCAAAGCAGATGGTCGATGGGATCGAAAAGTGCTCGAGTGGAGACCACGGCTAGGCAAACGCAGAGTAGGACGTCCACCCACAAGATGGACAGACGACCTTATGAAGGTCGCCGGGACACTCTGGATGCAGGTCGCATCTAACCGGTACATGTGGAGGTCCAGAGGGGAGGCCTATGTTCAGCAGTGGACGCCTTATGGCTGAGATGATGATGATGATGGAGTTCTTAATTAAAACATACTCAGGGTTTGATTAAGAATCTGCATCCGATTGCTCGGTTTTAAAAGAAGCCTGGGTGATGGTAATATACTGTATACTACCTATGCACTTGTATTAAGCCCATACCCTTTTTTACTAGAGCCACAGTATTAACGTATGCCGTCTTAAAATGGATTTACACCAAACGAGCGAATGCTCATTCTATTTCGAATTCTACTAAATTCGATCGTTACACAAAACTTAATTCATCGAAATTCGTTGATTTCGTGGGGGATAGAATTTTGGTGCTCGTTTGGTGTAAATCCAACTTTACTTAGCACAAACTGATTACTTCTGAATAGCTTGTACTTCTTTTTAGAACTGCGTAAACGAAACCATAACGTGAAGAATAAATGCCACATTTATCTAAAATTCTATTCCATTATTGCTACCATTTTACATACACTTTATATAATCATGGTAATTAGACTCCAGATGTCCAGACTTCGTTTTCAAAATGGCCAATTTACATAATAGATTAGTTAATTTAACGTCTAGACCATTTTGATAAAAAAAGACAAATTTGAAGCAAAGTAAAGCGATTTACACACTGACATGGCGATATGCTGACGGTCAGAGACTGAAATCAATTTAATAGTTTTTGGTATTTTTTACGCCTTGAATACTTAATTGAAACCTTAGCAATGCACGGTCACCTTGTGTAATGTTGGTTACAATATGACTCTTCTATAACAAGTCACATCATCGAGCTACATATCGACAGGTTTAAAATTACTTGGAAAATATTACATATTTTCATGATATCAAGTGATTATCGACTCGGCCACAAAAACGCGCGAATGAGCAACAAGCGTTTTTATTAATCCTTGCGTGTTATCCCAACTACAGGGTGAACGATATGACGTGTTACCAAGTAATTTTTTTAAGTCTGGTGTCAAAGTAATAGCGGCTTATTATAATGTGTTTTGGACACCATATTAAAGTCTTAGGCACGCAAACATTTGGGTTGTAGACCACAAACATAAAAACGAAACTGAGCTTCGGCTTATAAAGCTCATAAGAACCAAAAATGGCTGAAAACCGAATTTCACGTGTCATTTCTCCAGTGCAGTGAGTTTCGGATTTTTTGTCTGATGTATTTTGAAGAGAAAGGTGGGGGCAATTAAACATACTAGTATAAACTATAAATGCAATGAAGAAAGCAATCATATTTCACTGGCACATACCACTACCCAGTGGTCACAAACATGCTGCGAGCAAATATTTTTTTACCATTTGAAGGCCATAGTCAAGGCAAAGGTATATATTGACTAAAAGTAAATTTAATCACAAAATGTAATATTTTTTTCTCTTTCTTTTTCTTACTTATAGTAATACATTGTTGCAAAAAAAATAGGAGTCCTTTGAAATTGGTAACGCTTCATATCGTTCACCCTATACTTAAACCCCTAAGCAGTCTCATGTTTTTTGTTCATTCAGAATAGGTAGACGTTTGACCATGATCATACCTGCGGGTAAGTGAAGTGATGATGCAGTCTACGGTGGAGCACGCTTACCTATGAGATAACTATTCACTCTTGCCTTGAAGATATTCAGATGGTACACATGCGGGAACACAAAAAGACAGGAAGGCATTCCACTTCTGGCTACCGGATCGGATGGGATCGGAGTTTCACGTGTAATTTTTTAGAAGAAATCTCTACACTTAAGTATTTAAATTCCGTAATCAATTCTCTCAATCGCGAGAACGTATTTAAACTGGATAGTTTCCATCTCACTACATTTATTCTTCTTTGTTCATTGTAGAAAAATACACGTGATCTCTCCATATACCCCCTCCACCCTAGTGTGAACTTTTGTGATTTTTTCATGGACAAGTCCCCCCGCCATAGGACCTAGCACAATTTATGCACAAGCACCTAATCAGCGATCTATGCGGCAGATAAAACGGTTTCCCCGCGCATGTACCTGGCCGAACCGTATGAGTTTAATTTTTAGGCCTAATCTAATAAGCAAATTAAAAAACAAAATAATTTCTTCGATAATCGCCTTAACTAGAACGTGTGGCTTGCCCTTAATTTTATCAGTGTGCAGAATTTACACAGAAAAACAATTACGTTGTTAGTACACAAATTCGTTTTGCCCTAAATTGTAGTAAAGCTGCGGTGATAAACTTTTATTTGAGAAGAGAAACAATTGCTTGGGTTTTGCAGCAATTTGTTGGGGACCATTAATGTTCCTTTATTTTTAAAGAATTTCTCTCAAACATGCAATGAAATATTGTCTTTACGTTCCTTAAAATAGACTCCGAAGTATCGCTTTTAGGGCCAGTAACTTACTGGGATGGAAATGGAATTTCAAAACAATTTTCAAGCTGTAAAGTAACTTTTTTTTTAATTTAGACAACATTGTCTTTTTTTGTGTCTCTTGGTATGTTTGAGAAAAGCACTATACGTATACATGCCTCGGCGTGAAAACGGATTTCGAGCCTCGTAACCTATCCGGTATATCCTATACCCTATACCTATCTATGTATATATACCAACTTGGCCGGAAATCCACATTTTCCCGGCCTCTGATGTAATGTACTATTTAATCACTTAGGAACTTAGGCACGTGTTGGTACCTAACCTTAACCTAACCTACAATAAAAGTGTTCTGAATAAAACAACAACATTATTAAATCGTTCTGTGTGGTTATAGTGGGGAATTTTCGCCAACAAATATAATTTTAACGCTTTTTTGGCGATGAAATGCAGGTGATTATTCGTTATCTATGCCCGGCGATTTGATAACTTATAAATATACTTAGATATTTTTCTAGCAGAAACGAGAGATTGACTAAATCAAACATCAACATAACTGTTATAGATGCGTACACCCTATTCTCATAAACATAGGTACTAACTTCGTAAAATCAGGTAACCAAGAAATACAGGACCCATCTACCTACGCTTTATTCTTAAATATCTAATACTTCATATGAATGATTGCCAATAGCGTTATAGTGTTTCTTATTAGTCTTTGTTCTTTTAATGGGCACAAAATACAAGACACAAGAAAAATAATGTATCGTTTTGAATATGGTTTGCATTCTTGTAGATTATATCTAAGTTACTGCGCATTATTTATTAATTACATTTATTTATCGACTACTACAAGACTTATCGATAACAATTATGTCGATGTTTAATTTTGTCAATCGCTCATTCCTGCTAGAAAAATATCGAGGTATACTTATAAATTAAATCCAGAGAACACATACCTACCTAAGAAACTTTAAGGTTTGTGGAACAACTCAAGTTGTTTTAAGTACCTATTAAATGTTTTTTGAGTTGTATTTTTAAGTACCTAGTAATACTACTATGTATATAAAGTTCAATATAACATGTGATGTCGCCTGAGAAAAACCGGTTTCCGCTCAGCTGGAGAAGCCGAGTGGTTTGGCATCAGCCGCGAAACCATCTAATATTGGAATTTAAGAAACTTTCTTGGTATGTATAAATCAAACTAACCCTGCCCTGAATAAAATACAGAACCTATATCACGAAACTTTATCACTCCGAAGCACTTGATAACTAGAATTTCAAACTAAGCTAATGAAATTCAACTCGATGAATCAACATTTGGTTTTGATTTGAATCAAATTTGGAATCAGCGAAATGGCTAAAACCTGGATGTTTGAGCGGAGCAATGTTTGAGCTAATCTAATTAGGACACCGAACAGTCGGCAGCCGAAGTTGTAAAGTGAGCAAGGTATTCAAAATTAACTGTTAGTATACAGCTTTATAATGTGCAGTTATGACAAATCAAAACTTCTTATTGTCCGTGTGGTGACGGCAGGAAGAATATATTTGTCACCTCTCCAACACTTGCCGTGGCTATCGTAAGAGTCAACTAAGGGATTCGAAGTGTCACTGGCCATTTATTTATTGAAAATTGATGGGCAGCAGCATCATCATTAGTGAACACACTACTGCGACCGCCAACCCGCTCGCCCAGCGTGGCGAATGTGGGCATTTACCTCCTAATGCATCCGTACGCTTAGGTGGGGAGAGGCCTTTATCCAGAAGTAGACTGATTATAGGCTGATGATTGATGATGTGAAGCAGCTTTATCGATAAAATAATACATACGTGTATAATAAGGCAAGCGTAGGACGCCCGCAGGCAAGGTGAAGCGACGATTTGCGCAGGGTTGGCAGGAGCTGGATGCGAGCAGCCGAAGATCGAGAACGGTGGCGTGAAATTTGGGAGGCCTATGTCCAGCAGTGGACTGCGATAGGCTGATGGCTATGATGATGTATAATGAGGAATAAAGTAAAATTTTCTGCTACTCGTACTAATTTACAGTCAATCAATTGAAATAAAGAAAAAGATACCTCGAGAACTATAACAAAGTGACGCTATACCTTAAATTGTAAGATATGTCTTATTACAAGGGCTTAGTGGAAGAAGTTCCATACATCCCCACCGAACAGAAAAGAACTAGGGCTTAGTGGAAGAAGTTCCATATATCCCCACTAAACTGTAGAGGTGCATTCAGACCAAACGAACATTCGCTATTCTAACCCCCCACTCTACAAAATTCAATCGTTACACAAAACGTGATTGGTTGATTTTCTAGAGCGGGGGATAGAACAGCGAATGCTCTTTTGGTCTGAATGCACCTTAAGGTAGTAGGGTTTAGTGGAAGAAGGTCCATACATCCTGTACTTAGTTGCCATTTTGACGTAGTTGCACAATGGACTAAGATTCCAATTGGTTGATTGTACATTTAGTACCTACAATGTGCAGAATGTAAATAAATGAACTTGGTCTACCCATGCGTAGATTTTCGTCTATACCGCGTGTCACAAGATTATGGGACATGAAGGGAAAGTACCTTAAATATCGCTTTATTTTATTTTGAAAATGAAATAATACTGAATTCAAAAAAAATAAACCAAAAAAATCTATCTTTTTCTAGGCATCGAACCTACTTTATTACAAACATTTTTTTTTTTTCGTAATTCTATGATGTCATTCGAAAGAACGGATAAAAAAAAACAATTTTTCTTAAGAATCATAGTACCTGTCTAAAACTAAAATATTAACCAAACTTCTTTGTTGGGTGAAGCAACTAGTTTTTTGAAAAACTTTGAATGCAGTTTTGTTTGCCTTTAAAAATAACATAAAGTCTTATTTCAGCAAAATATCCTCTCTAGCATATTTCAGGTAGTTTCCCTTTATGTCCCATAGTCATGGGACGCCCTGTATAATACTGAATTTGCCTTTGAACGGATCACCGCTCCTTTTGATACAACCTACAGACCATCAGATGCTGAATGGCATACCTTGCTTAAGAATTGATTTTTGAAATGGGTATTACAAACGCATGTATAGCTAGATTTCACTTATCTACCGACTAGGTTAAAGTATTTAATGAATGATCGCACAAAGAAGCAATTCCGTTACAATTCGTGAGTCTATGCCAAAAGCTAGATTTAGGGGAAGTATTTTAATGCCATGAAAAATCTTTAGTGTAAATGGTCATAATCATTAATTAAAATAAAACAAATCCAAGTCATAAGCTCGTCCAACGTTGTATATGTATGTCTGAAATTAAAAATTTTGAACTTTTTAAGAAATTTCTATAATAAAATCAGGATAGAAATAATTTAAATATAGATAGAAATAAATTAATTTACAATTAAGTACAAGTATCCAGTGACGATTAGCTTCTGGTGTCTCTTCCGTCTCTATAAACACAGAGGTGTAACTATCTGCCGTCCAATCATAGCAGAGTAATTAATGTGAACAGCAACTTTGCGCAACTAGTAACGTTCCGCTGAATATTTCTCTCCCGACTAGAGTATTTCGGAATTTGTCAGTTTTCCGATTTACATTCCCCAATTGGTGACAATTTTATTGTAAATAGGGACATTCTTACACAAATCGACCTTGTCCCATTACTATACGAAAAGTCACGTCACCATTTTCATACACTCGCAGTCAATGAATACGGGTCAGGCGGTGTTTTTCATAGAAAATACTGGAAACATGCTGATTACAAATATTTAAAATAAATATTTATAATACAAGTGGAACCGTTTTTAACATCATAATGTATTGGAATTTCCCTGAAGTTTTCACCCGATCCGAAAAACACGGAACTTTATCGTCAGATGACTCCGTAATTATGAAAATAGCAACTAATGATTAAAAAACTCGTATTACCATACATTTTAGGTGGTTTTCTTAAACGATCTATATTTTTGTCTATACAAACCGACTTAAAATCAATTTTAAAGTTTTTTTGGATCTATTTATAAATTTAAGAAAATTCCAGTACAGCCTGATTTAAAAATAGATTTTTCCTACACTATAAAAATTTTGAAAAATATTTGAAATCTCAATGTTTGCATTATTTTCTATGAAAAAAAACACCTGACCCGTATTCATTGACCGAGTGTGTCGATCATGGTCACATGATTTGTCGTTAAAATCTGTTATTTCGATACATTTTTTATTACTTATTGCTTATCGTTTACAATTGCAGATTGTTATCTTGGCTAAGCATGCAGATATTCATTAAAAATGCCTGACTGATGAGATCGTTGATACATTAAAGTCCCGGAGCTACTAGTATATTCTGCAGACGATTTGGTGATCCGATAAGTACTATCATAATTTCCTGCAGCCTCCTCGGCGTTGATTGTCACCTAACTTTCCACCCCAGAGAGGAAACGTACCCTAATTGGGACTAGTCCGGTTTCCTCACGATGCTATCCCTCAGCGAAAGGTGATTAGTAATTGATAATTATTTATTAATGATATTTATTTATTAACCAATGATATTTATTCTCAGAAAAATCGTATTTTCCCGGAAAATTACCGGCCTAGTATTTTTTTCCTGTAACGGAGCATCACTAGAAGTAACTATAGACAGTTTGCATCAAAACAAGTTAAATTGGACCGGCAGCTAAAGTGTTCAAAGATTCGTTAACAACATTTAAAGTTATAATCAGTTTGTGGGCAAACAAGGCAAACAAGTCGGGAAACCGTGTAAAATATCTAAAATAACGATTCTGTCATTAAACGTTCATAACTTCAGGCTATTTAGATAGATTTTAAATTATAATAAGAGTGGCTTCTAAAAATATTTTTCATCTAATCTATTTTTGGCTAATTTATAGCTCAACCCAATAAAATTAATTCAGCGTCCTATAAAATTTAAAACATTCGTACCTACCTACACATCATATCATAATCTCTTACTAAAACAAAACCTGGTACTGGCAACCAGAATCTGGGTAACTGTACTATATTGTCTTGTTGTATTATGTGTCGACGGTACTCTTTGTAAACATAAACGTATTTTGTAGTTTGATTCTATTTGTTAATTAATAATTAAGAATTGTAAGTAATGTGAATGTAAAGCATATAGTAAATAAATACAATACCACCCTAGTAGTGGTATAAGACGGTATAAGACTTTTAGTAAGCCCAACTAGCCGGTCTGTAATGGTTACTAAATAATACAGTAATGTGAGTAACATACACGTACCTACGTTCCTGTCATGTTGTTATAACTAGGCATTTAGTATATGTAACTAACGATTTGTGCGGTGTACAGTACACTGTACATTCTAGTTACATACCATATATATTGTCCACGTTACCAGAATAGGGCAGCAGCGTCATCATAATGGAATGGACATATGGATCTCGCTCTTCGGTGTAGAAATCAAACTCGTAGATCCATATACAGCTTATAATTCCATATACTTTATATACAGGTACAATATAAATAGCAAGGCGCGCGTAAGCAATAGGCTAGCGATTTGGCGGAGCGAAGCGACGTGCGTTCAGTGCGAATCTCTGATAGCCTCTGCTCGGCGGCGGCGGGCGATGCAATGAGCTCCGGCCGGCGGCGGGGGCGTGACGTCACAGCCAGGGACCGCTAAGCCGCGGGCCGCTTCCGCCGGCGCCCCTGACTTGGGCCCGCTCGCGATGTTGGTAGTGTGGTATTGATAGTCACCACACCACCCCCCTTGGAGATTTATGGACCTGGGACATAAAAATCAGGAAAAGTTACTTTTCTTCCCGAGCGTGTTGTCCTGATGGGTTGAGATGGGCAGACTTCGACTTGTGGTTGAGAAGAGTTCTCATCCGGTAACACATATGCAGGTTTAACTCTGTCAATTGAAACCGTTACTGGCCCTCGCTGCAAATCAAGGGTCATAGTTTTATCGGTACGCTTCAAAACCTTCAGTGGGCCTGTGTACGGAGCTTCTAAGGCCCCTCGAAGATGGTCTTTCCTTAGAAACACATGAGTTGAGGTTTCTAGATCTTTGTGTACAAACACAGACTTCGAACCATGTCTCGAAACAGGAACCGGTCTTATCCTTGAAATACGCTGTCGTAATTGTGAAATAAAATTAATTGGTGAAACTTTATCAGTTGAACAACCTACGAGAGGTTGTAAAAACTCACCAGGGATCCTCAGTGGCTCACCATAGACCATTTCTGCTGCCGAGCACTGCAAGTCAGCCTTCCAGGCCGTCCGCAGGCCCAGGAGAACGACGGGAAGGACGTCTGTCCATCGTGTCTCGTTGTGAGCCATAATTGCCGCCTTCAAGGTTCGATGGAGACGCTCGACCATACCGTTGGCAGCCGGGTGGTATGCCGTGGTGCGTCGCAGTTGAATGCCACATAGCTTAGCGAGCTCCTTGAACAGATGAGACTCAAACTGCCGGCCCTGGTCACTCGTCAGGATCTGTGGACAACCGAACCTTGAAATCCATGTATCACAAAATGCCTTAGCTACCGTCTCAGCGCTGATATTTTGCAGCGGTACGACTTCCGGCCAGCGTGTAAATCTATCTATGGCAGTCAAACAGTACTTGTAGTCGCACGAAGACGGTAAAGGTCCGACGAGGTCTATGTGAACGTGAGAAAACCTGGTTCCCGTAAGCTCGAAGTCCCCCAATGGAGCAGAGGTGTGCCTATGGACCTTGGCGCGCTGGCAAGATTCACAACTCTGGACCCAAGTGCGACAATCCTTGCGCACCGAAGGCCAAATAAATCTGTCTGTTACCAATTTGGTCGTTGTCTTCGTTCCTGGGTGGCTCATTCCATGCACAGACTGGAACACCTGCTGACGAAGTTCTTTGGTGATGTACGGCCGTGGTTTCGACTGCGAGACATCACAATATAACAAAACATTTGTACCTGGTATTGGTATTCGCGACAGTTTCAGTGACGTGCCGTTGGCCATAAGCATTTTCAATTCCTCATCACGTTGCTGCAGGCGTGCCAATTTCTCGAAATCTATTGACATCGATACGGCTTCGATTCTTGAAAGGGCATCGGCAGTCAAGTTATTATTACCTGAGATGTGCCGAATATCCGTTGTGAATTGAGAAATTAGGTCTAGGTAGTTAAATTGCCGGGGGGAACAGGTACGCTCTTTCTGGGTGAAAGCGAATGTGATCGGCTTATGATCCGTGTAAATGGAAAAATGCCTTCCTTCAACCATATGGCGGAAATGTTTAATACTTTCGTATATGGCTAACAGCTCACGGTCATAAGCGCTGTACTGCCTCTGTGTGTTGCTGAATTTCTTTGAAAAGAACGCCAATGGTTGAGCCTGCCCGTCTATCTGTTGCTCAAGGACCGCGCCCATGGCTGTACTGGAAGCATCAGTTATCAAGGCTAGCGGAGCGTCAAGGACAGGATGAGAGAGTAATGCTGCTTTCGATAAACCGGACTTACATCTTTCAAAGGCACCCAGAAGTTCCGGGGTCCAGGTCAGGATCTTGGAGTCCTTGACATGTGAACCAACCAACATGCTGTGCAGAACTGCTTGTTCCTCTGCGGCCTTGGGTATGAAACGTCTATAAAAATTGAGCATTCCGAGAAACTTTCTCAAACCTTTAGCTGTCTCAGGTGGCTTAAACTGCTGTATTGCTGTGACCTTTGACTCGAGTGGACGCGTACCTTTTGCTGATATACTGTATCCTAGAAAACTGACTTCTTCCACTCCAAAACTGCATTTAGCCTCATTTAAAAGGATGCCATACTCGCTCAGGCGCTGGAACAGCTGCTTCAGATGGTCAAGATGCTGTTCTTGATTCTGGGAAAAAATCAAAATATCGTCGATGTATGAAAAACTGAAATCCAGGCCCCTTAGAACTTCATCCATGAAGCGCTGGAATGATTGCGCCGCATTCCTGAGGCCAAAGGACATGTATGGGAATTCAAACAAGCCAAAGGGTGTCGTGATCGCAGATTTAGGAACATCGTCGGGATACACGGGAATTTGATTGTAGGCCTTCACCAGATCTAACTTTGAAAAGATCGTACAACCTGCCAGTCTAACCGAGAAATCCTCTATGTGTCTGATAGGGTACCTGTCAGGTATCGTGCGGGCATTTAACGCACGATAGTCACCGCAAGGTCTCCAGGTGTCGCCTTTCTTAGGTGCCAAATGTAGCGCGGACGCCCAAGGAGAGTCAGAGCGTCGAGCTGTCCCGTCCTGTAACATCTCGTCGAATTGTTCCTTGGCTATCCTTAGCCGATCAGGTGCTAATCTTCGAGGCCTGCAGAAAACAGGAGGTCCAGCTGTGGTGCGAATATAATGAACAGTTGAATGCTTTACCTCTCTCATGACACCAGCTGGTTTAGTGAGATCAGGATACTGAGCCAGAAGCTTGTGGTATTCTGTACTACCAGAAATGGCTTTGATGCTCGGCGGCTGGCAAGACTTGACGACGCCAGCACATGATAATAAGGTCAAACTGTCCAATAAACGCCTGTTTCTGCAATCAACAAGCAAACCGTAAAATGAAATAAAATCAGCCCCGATGATAGGCCTATCTACATCCGCCACTACAAAATTCCACGCAAAATCTCGCCGCAGACCCAGTTCAAGATGCAGTTTGATTGTACCATACGTTTTAATAGGTGTACCATTTGCAGCAGTAAGGCTGTACCCGGTTGGCCTTCTGGGGTCTCTAGAAAATCTTCGTGGCAGTACACACAAGTCTGAGCCCGTATCAATCAAAAATTGCACCTTCGTATTCCTATCCGTGATGAATAAGCGGCATGTAGATTTAAAACAGTCATTCGCCGCTTCTACTGACTGCCGTTGAAGTTTCCCGACGACTTGTAACTGCATGGGGTGGTGCATCTCTCGGCCTCATCGCCAAACAAATTATGATACCAACAAATACCTGAAGTACGGCTCTGCGAACGTTGACGGCCCCTGCTTCTAGAACGATTTGAACGGCTACCGCGCGAGGCGCTACTGCGGCTTCGACCTTCTCGAATGTTCAGCTGAGCAATCTGTTGAGTAAGTTCGGATTTAATACGGCTCGATATCATTTCTTCCATTTTTGCAAGCATACCCTCAAATGATAGCGGCACAGGCGTGGTACTGGTACTAGCTACTTGAAGCACATTGTTTGGCGGTGAAATATCAATTATTTTATCGGCCAAATCTGCCAAATCACTGAGGCCAACGTTTTGTGAGGCGATAATTTGCTGAACATTGACAGGTAAACGGCTTGACCACAGCGACCTCAAAAATTCGTCACTCACTCCTGACCCCGCCAACGACTGCAGTCTACGTAAAAATTGAGACGGCTTTAGATCACCTAGCTCCTCTTTTACTAGAAGCTTCCTTAAGCGCTCGTCACGTGACATGGATAACCGTCGCACTAATTCAAATTTTAATTTTTCGTACCTGTCTTTGGAAGGTGGATTTGTAATAATGTCGCGTACTTCCCTGGCGGCATTCTGATCCAGCTGCTGGACAACAGTGTAAAATTTAGTGGAGTCGGTCTTCGTACCCGTCACTTCGAACTGCGCCTCCACCTGGGCGAACCATACTTCCGGATCATCTGGCCAAAATGGAGGTAAACGAATAGCAACACGGTTCACTGCGCCATAAACTAACGGTACACCATCGCCGTTATCCGCCGTGTTTGACTTGCCAGGAAGTGTCTCGATCTTGGTACCGGCCGATGCACCTTTCGGCAGCTCCTTCTCCGTGTCCGACATAGCTCACTATTCAAAATCTTCCGTTAACGTCGACTGGTCACCAGATATGGATCTCGCTCTTCGGTGTAGAAATCAAACTCGTAGATCCATATACAGCTTATAATTCCATATACTTTATATACAGGTACAATATAAATAGCAAGGCGCGCGTAAGCAATAGGCTAGCGATTTGGCGGAGCGAAGCGACGTGCGTTCAGTGCGAATCTCTGATAGCCTCTGCTCGGCGGCGGCTGGCGATGCAATGAGCTCCGGCCGGCGGCGGGGGGCGTGACGTCACAGCCAGGGACCGCTAAGCCGCGGGCCGCTTCCGCCGGCGCCCCTGACTTGGGCCCGCTCGCGATGTTGGTAGTGTGGTATTGATAGTCACCACAGACACATCACTGCGATCGCCAATCCGCTTGCCCAGCGTGGCGATTATGGGGATTTACTTCCTAATGCGTCTATACGCATTCTTAATAGTAGAGGCCTACGTCCAGCTGTGGACTATCATAGGTGGATGATGTGATGTGATACCAGAATAAACTGTGCTATTGGGGTTCTAAACGGTGTGTAAGTAAATATGTAACAATATGTGCAAGTTTTACACGATGCAACATTTCTTGTCATTACTAACGGATTTTTGTAGATATAACATAACTATATTCGTAACAACTGTACGTACGTTCTCGTATTATTTTAGAAAAATATTTTTTTAGGTGTGTTGCTTGATCCGAACCCTGTTTGACGGAGACGAGAGCGACGGGCAGAAATATTGCTATGAAAACAAATTTCGCAGTTTTTAGAAAATCAGAAGGTTAGGAAATAAAAACAATCTGAAAACTTCCTCGGTACGCAACGTAATGAAATCATCCAACAGCCTGGCACGGTAAAGACAGGCAAATTGACAGAAGTTAACTCAATTTTTGGAACGAACGATCGATCGTTCTAAATAATTTGAAGTGTTATCAACTTACGTAAATATCATCTTCGGATAACTTTTTTCTTATGACTATTTTACATAGGTACCTAAATTAAGTACAGATGTCGCTAGTGGTTAGTTTCACAATACCATTCACGGACGGTCGTATGGTGTAATGGGAAGCTCGTTGGACCGGCAATCCAGAGGAAGCGGGTTCGAATCCCACCAGAGTCTTTCGCAGTTGATTTTTTCTATGGTAAGCACATCTGTTACGACATTGTGGGAATTCCTTAATTATTTTTTCCCCTCACTAGCTCGTAAAGTGCTCGTTTATCCTTTAATACGAACGTGTAAAAACGCATTTATTCACTTGTGTGGCAAAGTAATGACCTCAGTTTTGGAATAACAAAACGTAAAATGCTCATGGAAATTGTTCCATATTAATGATAATTAAATAATTTGTTTGAGAATTTAGTGTAAAATACAAACCTTTATATAATAATATGATGATTTTAACATATAAATCCTAAAATTCCATAAGTAACAATTGTTTTAGTGAATGATGATAAGATGACTATATGCAATCACAAAACGCAGAAAATGTCAACGTCAACATTGTCAAAGAATATTATAGGTTATAATCTTTATTTACCGACTCGAACACGCATAAAAATAGTAAACTAAACAACTTTCAGGGTGTTCTGTTATAATTTTGTAAAAATTATGAATGTGAATGATTTAATAATGCATTGGCGTTGGTGTGCAAGTACAGGAATGTGTTAAAATCGTGCTGCGTTTACTTTTTCGTGCTAAGTTTACTGCGACAAAATCTTGCATTAAATACATGATGCATTTGGAAAATTATTATCACTAACCCGATGATGATTGTAATATGAACAAATAATTACCTTTTTTGAGTTTCCTCGCTATAGTGAGGGGAAAAGTTTTGTGTTACACACGGGTGCAAATGTATTTTACTTCTCGTATGTTAAAACAATTTCATACTCGCGGGTAAAATACAACTTTGCACCCTTGTATAACAAATAACTATTTCTAACATTATACATATATTATTAGCTTTTCTCCAGCCTCCAAATTTATTGGGACCGCAAATTTTGAGCATATTCATTTCCGTTCCTCTTTACGATATTTGATATACGTGGTACGTCCTCAGGTAGTCTGACATATTGTGGGTAGCATTGTACCATGGAGAAATTTCATAAGTTGCGAAACTTCCATAGAGAATGTTCTCAGGAATTAAAATTTAACAAATAATCTAATCAAGCCAAGACCGTGCTAGATACATGCCCTATGAATTATATTTACTGCCTTGTTTACTTATTTGCGATATAAAATAATTATTTAAAAGTTTAAAACACATTTTTACAAGTTGTTACAAGTGTCCCATTCTTAATGAGAAGTTACTATTAAATTATCATGTAATTTCTCGGAAACTTACGAGTATGTTCCTGCAATTTAATGAATGTTCTGCCACTTGTACATTGCTAATTGTGGGAGATCGAAAATAAACTCCATAATTGGGCCAACTAACTTTCTACTATTACGTACACATGTTGATGTGGCTAATTTCATTAATTATCCACTTAGTACAACCAAATGATTTTGAACGCTCAGTCGATGCGTATTTTAAGCAGCGGTCTGGAGAACATGAGGTAAACACGGTTTGGATACGATACGTCACCTGATTCCGTACCGTCCCCGTTCTTTGAGCCAGGTGCGGATACAGGGGGGGGGGGGGCAATGGGGGCACTTGCTCTCCCCCCCCCCCTTGATACTATCATATCATAGGGCAGTGCCCCCCCCCTCAACGAAGTCCTGGATCCGCGCCGCTTTGAGCATTGGTGCGGTCGCACAATTATATTCTTAGTAAAATATGAATCGTTTCCGTATAGCTATGTTACGACATATAATTATAATCCCTAGAGTTTATAATTATAAACTATAATATAATATAATTTTAAACTTTATAACGGCTTTATTTATCTTCCTGCTACATACAGTGCCTCTCCCGTAGGTAATTAGTTAATTACGTAGCGTACTTAGTTACCATTCCTTTTCTATTCTTAATTCTGAGTGCAATATCACTGTATTTGGTTATCTTGCACTTCTCGTTACCGATTCAATTATTCCACATGAAACTTACTCAAACACTGCGGTTCGTCTGTTCAAAAAAGCAGAACCAATCGACTGTACAAAACAAGTCTTGATGGAAAAAGCCGTCCCAAAATGTGTGCGCCAAGCAAATACATTCGACGCTGGAAAGTTATTTGTACTCAAACTTTTCCGACCGATTGAACATAATCTGATAGACAGTTTTTAGAATACGCTTACAGATATGTATTTATGTGTTTATATGTAATTCATCTGAATAAATCGATAACATGGTGGCCTACTTAAAAAGATATCTGCTGCGAAAGCTGGAGGTGGGGGTTCGATTCCCAATTGGGTCTTGGGTGTGTTTGATCTTTTATTTAAAACATCTTCTAGTATTTACCCAATACAAAATCAGTATAAGTACATAGAAATCGGAACCGGCCTCAAAATAAGCCATTATCCTGCGACAATGGCCCTAAACTGCGACCCCAAACGTGGCGAGACTCTTTAGCGCATTATTATATCCCAGTCAATGAAGCAACATCATCATCATCAGCCTATATCAGTCCTCTACTGGGCAAAGGCCTCTCATATTACCAGTGATCGGTTTTTTGGGTTCCCCCTAGCGAGATTTCGCGTATAAAAAAAATTACGTGTGTGACTATAAAATTTTATTTTTTAGTACAGATGGTGCCTTTTTTAGGCTCTAGTGCGAGAAGTGGGTCATTTTACGTCAGTTCCAAAACTTCGGAGGGCCACCTGTACTAAAAAACGTCGTACGAGATACGTGCAAGAACGAAATTCGTAACTCGTGTCGATTTAAAACAGGGAGTGTTTTAAAACATCGCCACTCGTTTCGAATTTATGTGTTTTTGCACTTGTGTCGTAATGTACTATTTTAGTACAAATGGTGCATTTTTTGGGCTTTAGTGCGAGAAGTATGTCATTTTAATTCAGGTCCAAAACTTCGGAGAGCCATCTGCACTAAAAAACGTCGTACGAGACACGTGCAAAAACGAAACTCCCTGTCGGTCGTGTATTAAATCGACACGAGTTTGAATTTCATGTTTTTCGCACTTGTGTCGTAATGTACTATAACACTATTGTATTAAACACATAAGAGCATACTTTATGAAACAGAAATATAGCAATATAATTAAAGATTATTTTTCAAGTTACTATAGATAGGAGACCCGCCGGGAGAATCCAAAAAACCGATCACTACCTATTACCTACGTGTATTGCGTATGTACGAGTTAGGAAGAATAATAAGGGATAAATGGCCATTATCGCCACGCTAAACAAGCGGGTTGGCGATCGCAGTAGTATGTCCACTATGATTACGCTGCTGCCCGTCATCAATATTCGATAAATGGTCAATGACACTTCGAGCCCTTAGTCGACTTAGAGTCGGGGTGGTGACAAATGTATTCTTACTGCCGTCACCACACGGCAACAAACAACGTGCGAGCGAAATAATTACAACGGGCGATGTTACAATCAATCAATTGGAAATCTAGGCCTCTGAAGAACTATGTCAAACTAACGCTATAAATGAATGTGTTTTAAGTAATATCTTGACATGGCTAGAGTGGCCTAATATTGCAATAAAGGATTATTTAAACAAAGTTTGTACATTTGGATGACAGAATGATGCTGAGAAAATTATTTTATTTTTATTTATTTTATTTTAGTTACATCGAAAACCAACAGCGCTATATTTCTCAAAATATCTCAGAAAGTGTTTGCAGATTTTTTCTGTTTAGTTACCAGATGCCCATAATCGCCACGCTGGGGAAGCGTATTTCAGATCACAGTAATGTGTCCATTATGATGACGCTGCTGCCCATCATGAATCCTTAATAAATGAAATTCAGTGACACTTCAATCCCTTAGTCCACTTTAACTACACCCACGGGAAGAATTGGGTAATTACAAAGGTTTTCAAATAAACTTCCCTGTTCATTGGCTTAGAAGTGCTAAAACACAGACGCTCTTTCCACCGCGGAGCGAGCATAGGCGCCATCACCACTCTTAAATGCCTTTTTAGGGTTCCGTAGTAAACTAGGAATCCTTAGGGTGTGGAGTGGGCAGTGGAGACTGACGAGGAACGGAGCAGAGCTGTGGGAGCTCGGCCAATGAGACCGCATCACAGTGTTACGAATTTGAATCTGAAGAATGTACCTAATTGATCAATTTTGAACAGCACCGCGGCGCTTGGTAGCCGCGTCAGTGGAGCCGCACCCTTATAAACCCTTATAGTTTCGCCATGTCTGTGCGTATGTCCGTCTGTCTGTCCGCAGCATAGCTCATTGGCCGTTGGTACTAGAAATTTTCAATTTGGCACAGGTTTTTTTTCTATAAATTTTCTGTAATCTTTTGTGGGATATCGTTGAATAGGTATTTTAAAAATAATAAGGATCCCAACCTGAGACCCGGGTAGGTCGTTAAACTACGTCCAAAACCACCGGTGGATGGGCAGCAGCATCCCTGTAATGCGGTGTACTAAACTGCGATCGCCAACTCGCCTGCCAAGCGTGGCGATTATGGCATTTACCCCCTATGACAAGCACACACAAAAAATGGCCCCGAGGTTCCGGCGACTCCCGGTGCTCTGGCTTTGGTAGCGGTCAGGGCACTAGCGGAGTCAGGGGTGCGAAGAATCTCCGGCGAAGATCCGGCTACCACCACCGACAACCTTTGGCCCTGGCAACACTTAACACGCGCACACTGCGGACAGACGAGAGATTGGCTGAGCTCGAGGAAGACCTGAGCGGGTTACGATGGGACGTTATTGGGCTATCGGAAGTCCGAAGAGAGGGCGAGGACACGATAACCCTCAAGTCCGGTAACCTGCTCTATTTCCGGGAGGGCGACCAACAGTCCCAGGGAGGTGTCGGGTTCCTCGTCCACAAGTCCCTCGTGAGCAACGTGGTGAAGATCGAGAGTGTGTCGACTAGGGTGGCGTACCTTATACTCAGAGTATCCAAGCGGTACTCGTTGAAGGTCATACAGGTCTACGCTCCGACTTCTTCACACTCCGACGAAGAGGTAGAAGCTGTGTATGAGGACATATCAAAAGCCATGCACAGTCCTGAAACCTACTTCACCATCGTTATGGGGGACCTTAACGCGAAATTGGGCAAGCGAAACGATGATGAGCTGAGAGTGGGGCAATTTGGGGTTGGGTCTCGTAATCACCGGGGTCACTTACTGGCCAGTTTTATGGAGAAGGAGGGACTCTACATGATGAACTCCTTCTTCAAGAAGCGAGAACACAGGAAGTGGACCTGGATGAGCCCAGATGGTGCAACCAAAAACGAGATTGACTTTATCATGTCGACTAAGAAGCATATATTTAATGATGTCTCTGTGATCAACGCGGTTAAAACCGGAAGCGATCACCGCCTTGTAAGGGGCATATTAAATATAAGCGTCAAGCTAGAGCGATCTCGATTGATAAAGTCTACGCTCCGACCAGCACCGATCCAACTCCAAAACCCCGAGAGCTTCCAGCTCGAACTGCAAAATCGTTTCGATTGCCTACCCAGCGACGTGGATGTGGATGAGTATAACGACGGGTTTGTGGCAGCTGTCTATTCCACTGGGTCAAAGTTCTTTAAGACCCAGCGGAAGAAAGGCAATAAGAGGCTCTCTGATCCAACTCTAAAGCTCATGAAGGAAAGGAGTGAAATGGTTCTACAATCCCCAGAAGATGCCGCATCATATCGCCGGCTCAATAGACAAATCTCCAAGTCGATCACCCGCGACATACGCCAATTTAATACCAACCGTATTAAAGAGGCTATTGACCGGAACAAAGGCTCTAAAGTTTTTGCTAGAGATTTGTCTATTGGTCAGAGCTGGCTTGCGAAGCTGAAGACTGGGGACGGTAGGATCGTTTCATCCAAACCTGAGCTTTTGAGTGAGATAGAGAGCTTTTACGGACAGCTGTACACATCAACACGAAGACCCATCTCCAATTTAGCTAACGACCCACGAGCTAAATTGACTCGACACCATACCGAAGATATACCGGACGTCAGCCTGTACGAGATTAGGATGGCTCTCAAACAACTCAAAAACAATAAGGCACCAGGCGATGACGGAATAACAGCCGAACTCCTGAAGGCGGGTGGGAAACCAGTCCTTAGGGCCCTTCAAAAGCTGTTTAATTCCGCCATCTTTAGAGGCAAAACGCCAAAGGCATGGAACAGAGGTGTGGTGGTGTTGTTCTTCAAAAAGGGTGACAACACCCTGTTAAAGAATTACAGACCCATCACGCTTCTGAGCCATGTCTATAAGTTGTTTTCGAGAGTCATCACAAACCGTCTCACACGCAGGCTCGACGACTTCCAGCCTCCTGAACAAGCCGGATTCAGAAAAGGCTTCAGCACCGTAGACCACATACACACGCTCCGTCAAGTTATACAGAAGACCGAAGAGTATAACTTGCCCCTCTGCTTAGCGTTTGTGGACTACGAAAAGGCCTTTGATTCGATCGAGACGTGGGCTGTACTACAGTCTCTCCAGCGGTGCCAAGTAGACTACCGGTACATCGAAGTGTTGAAGTGCCTGTACGAAAACGCCAATATGTCAGTTCGCCTCCAGGACCGGAGCTCGAAACCGATTCCATTGCAGCGAGGAGTAAGACAAGGAGATGTTATCTCTCCTAAATTGTTCACCGCTGCACTGGAAGATGTTTTCAAGGTTCTGGACTGGAGGGGATTTGGCATTAACATCAATGGCGAGTACATCACTCACCTTCGGTTTGCCGACGATATAGTGGTCATGGCTGAGACCATGGAGGACTTAAGTACTATGCTCGATGATCTCAGTAGAGTCTCTGAAGATGTTGGTCTTAAGATGAACATGGACAAAACGAAGATCATGTCGAACGTCCATGTGATACCAACTCCAGTGAAAGTTAGAAACTCTACACTCGAAGTTGTTGACGAATATGTATACCTGGGACAAACAGTCCAGCTGGGTAAGTCCAACTTCGAGAAGGAGATCAATCGTCGAATCAGACTGGGTTGGGCGGCGTTCGGGAGACTACGCAATATCTTCTCGTCCAATATACCGCAGTGTCTCAAGTCGAAAGTCTTCGACCAGTGTGTGTTGCCAGTGATTACTTACGGATCTGAAACGTGGTCGTTCACTATGGGACTCATTAGGAGGCTCAGAGTCACTCAACGAGCGATGGAGAGGGCAATGCTCGGGGTTTCTCTGCGAGATCGCATCAGGAATGACGAGATCCGCAGAAGAACGAAAGTGACTGACGTAGCCCGAAGAATCGCCAGGTTGAAGTGGCAGTGGGCTGGCCATATTGCCCGGAGGACCGATGACCGGTGGGGTCGGCGTGTTCTCGAGTGGCGACCACGCACTGGACGGCGCAGCGTGGGAAGGCCCCCCACAAGATGGAGCGACGACCTGGTAAAGGTTGCGGGTGTCCAATGGATGCGGACAGCTCACGACCGATCTTTGTGGAACTCTCTGGGGGAGGCCTATGTCCAGCAGTGGACGTCAATTGGCTGATGATGATGATGATGATGAAGGATCCCAACATAGAGTTTTTTTCTTAAGGCAATATACCGCTCCGAAAGACCGTAACTTTTGATCCAAAAGATGGACCCGAAAAAATATTTTTTGGGTCCAAAAAAATATGAATAAAATCATGAATGTTGAACTTATATGTATAATACTTTAAAATAAAACTTTTTCGAACATCATTAGCCCAGCCGATTTTTAATAACTACGGAACCCTACACTGAGCACGGCCCGACATGCTCTTGGCCGGTTTTATTCTTTCGATTATACATCCAGCTGGCGCATCTGGCACATGGCGGTTGCAAACATATGAAACCTTTCGTAATGCTTATTTCTTTTTGGTGCAACTATTGTTTTCGGGGTTTTACTATTTTCTTTTACAAGCGGAATGTTCATTTCGAAATGGGCCATTTTCACTTTTAGGGACCCCTAATTAGCGTGACATTAAAAAACCTTAATCGCAGTCAGGCCCGTGCCGACAATTAAGTACGATATCTACAGGTATGTAATGTAATTTGATCACGTTTATAAATAAATAAATAAATATCTTGGGACATCTTACACAAATCGACCTAGCCCCACGGTAAGCTATAGTGCGAGAAGTGGGTCATTTTACGTCAGTTCCAAAACTTCGGAGGGCCATCTGTACTAAAAAACGTCGTACGAGACACGTGCAAAAACGAAATTCGTAACTCGTGTCGATTTAAAACGATTTAAAACTCCCTATCAATTGTGTTTTAAAACATCGCCACTCGTTTCGAATTTCATGTTTTTCGCACTTGTGTCGTAATGTACTTTTTTAATACAGATGGTGCCTTTTTAGGCTCTAGTGCGAGAAGTGTGTCATTTTACGTCAGGTCCAAAACTTCGGAGAGCCATCTGCACTAAAAAACGTCGTACGAGACACGTGCAAAAACGAAACTCCCTGTCGGTCGTGTTTTAGATCGACACGAGTTACGAATTTCATGTTTTTCGCACTTGTGTCGTAATGTACTATAACACTATTGTATTATACACATAACAGCATACTTTATGAAACAGAAATATGGCAATATAATTAAAGTTTATTTTTCAAGTTACTATAGGAGACCCGCCGCCCGGGAGAATCCAAAAAACCGATCACTGCCATTACCTACGCGTATTGCGTATGGACGAGTTAGGAGGCATAATAGGGGGTAAATGGCCATTATCGCCACGCTGGACAAGCGGGTTGGCGATCGCAGTAATATGTCCACTATGATTACGCTGCTGCCCGTCATCAATATTCGATAAATGGTCAATGACACTTCAATCCCTTAGTCGACTTAGAGTCGGGGTGGTGACAAATGTATTCTTACTGCCGTCACCACACGGCAACAAACAACGTGCGACCGAAATAATTACAACGGGTGATGTTACAATCAATCAATGTAATTGGAAACCTAGGCTACAGAAGAACTATGTCAAACTAACGCTATAAATTAATGTGTTTTAAGTAATATCTTCCTTTCATTTTGACATGGCTGGAGTGGCCTAATATTCCAGTAAAAGATTATTCAAACAATGTTTGTACATTTGGATGAGTGAATGATGCTGAGTAAAAGATGCAACACATTTCTCAAAATTTCTCAGAAAGTGTTTGTAGTATTTTTCTGTTTAGTTACCAGATGCCCGTAATCGCCATGCTGGGGAAGCGGATTTTAGATCGCAGTAATGTGTCCATTATGATGACGCTGCTGCTTATCATGAATCCTTAATAAATGAAATTCAGTGGCACTTCAATCCCTTAGTCGACATTAACAATACCCACGGGAAGAATTGGGGTGGTGACAAAGGTTTTCAAATAAACTTACCTGTTGATTGGCTTAGAAGTGCTAAAACACAGACGCTCATTCCACCGCGGAGCGAGCATAGGCGCCATCGCCACTCTTAAATGCCTTTTTAGGGTTCCGTAGTAAACTAGGAACCCTTATAAACCCTTATAGTTTCCATTGTCTGTCTGTCCGGAGCATAGCTCATTGGCCGTTACTACTAAAAATATTCAATTTGGCACAGGTACATACATATTGATCACGCCGATAAAGTGGTAGAATAAAAAAACGGTTACCTCCCCTACACGTAAAGTGGGGATGATTTTTTATTTTGCTGTAATCCTATAGTGTGGGATATCGTTGAATAGATATTTTAAAAATAATAAGGGTCCATAAATAGTTTTTTTCCTTAAGGCAATATTTTCGGAGGTAAAAAAATGTGCCCCCCTCTGACTTTTGATCCGTAAGTCGAAAAACATGAAAAAACTCATGAATATTGAGCTTGTAGAATACAAGAATACTTTAAAATAAAACTATTTCGAACATCATCAGCCCAGCCGTTTTTTTAATGACTAGGGAACCATACACTGAGCATGGCCCGACATGCTCTTGGCCGGTTTTATTCTTTCGATTATACAACCGGCTGGCGCAGCTGGCACATGGCGGTTGCAAACATATGAAGCCTTTCATAATGCTTATTTATTTTTGGTGCAAGTATTTTTTTCAGGGTTTTACTATTTTCTTTTACAAGCAGATTGTTCGTTTCGTAATGGGCCATTTTCACTTTTAGGGACTACTAATTAGCGTGACATTAAAAACCCTTAATCGCAGTCAGGCTCGTGACGACAATTAAGTACGATATCTACAGGTATTTAATGTAATTTGATCACGTTTATGTTATTTATAACATATTAACGCTTAGGTACAGTTTATAAAATGAACACTGAAGTATATATATTTTTTATTTAATTTAGTGCTTATCGTTACAAACCTGACTAAAATGAAGGTTATTTGAAGTTTTCGCTAATTGGGTGTCCCTAAAAGTGGAAAACCTCGATGGGAAAATGTATATAGGTAGCACTGTCTCGCTCCCTGAAACTTTACCAGTGTGACGTCTGTCTGAGACTTTCATGACATTCCTGTAGTGTATTTCGCACAATATGTACCTAAACAGTAAACACATACAATACTATTGTAGGTATGTTATGCACATGTTTCAAAGTATCTCCCAATTGTCCCATACCCGCACCAAGTCCTCTCTCTCTTCTACCTAGCGATAGCGTTATCCCGGCCTTTGCCAGGGTCCGCTTTCCTGCTACATTTCCTCCACTTTACGCGATCCTGGGCATCTTCTACTGTAAGCCCATTCACACTCATGTCAGCCTTCACGACATCTAGCCATTGCTTCTTTGGTCTGCCGCGGGGTCGGGGGCCGTCAAAGGCTAGGTTAAGGCATATGTTTCCTACGTAATCAGGTGGCCTATGACAAACGTGACCAAATACCTGCACCAAGTCCTATAATGAAATTATTAAATACTCCATCTCCGAATACGCTCTACATTTTCAAATCTCCCCGAAAGACGTCCACTACTGAACATAGGCCTCCCTCAAAGATTGCCACAATGACCGATCCTGCGCCAACCGCATCCAGCGGACTCCTGCGACCTTCACCAAGTCATCAGTCCACCTTATCCACGCTGCGCCTTCCGATACGTGGCCGCCACTCGAGAACCACGAAAAGTATACTTTTACAAAAAAAAAACTTTGTGAAAGCTCCAATTAAAAAGACAAAAAACAATCAATTTCTGAAGTTACGTGAATATCAGCTGAAACGCAAACGTTACATCTGGCACACAATAAAGGCAACAGAATTAGCACAATCCTCATTGTTCTTGCTTTAAGCTGATAACACACCAAGCGGGCAGCACGCGAAACACTGCGGTACGTATTAGCATCTCATTGAGTCGCTTACTGAAAAAAAAAGTTGGGCTCACGGGACCTCTTTAGGAACATTTCCTTCTTCCCTTTCATGTACAAACGATGATACATTTTGTTTTCAAACAGCAATTGCATATGTGAAACCACTATGTTTGTAGTCGCTTGATTGTTTTTAGTAGGTACTCATTTATTTACTCATTTTTTTTTCACGAGGGTGAAAGTTGGAGCCCGAGTGAAACTAGGGCGACAATCACCTGAGTTAAAAAAATGTTTCTGCACGTGTTTCTGCAAGGGACGATTTTTTTCATAGCAAGTGCGTCAAAAAGAGAAATTACCGCGCACGAAGCGTGCGGAAAGTTTGTTTTTTCACACTTGTTAGGAACAAATATTTATTGAGCTTTAATTTCATTGATGTAGATATTGTTCGCCTCCCGCAGCAAAGATCGTCGCTTAGCCCCCTCGGTGTGTACCTTTCTTTATAGTCTCAGCGATTTATCCGCCTAGCATTTAAGTCTTAGTGTCGACAGTCATTCAGCTAACTTCATTTCAAACATTTATTTCGTTGCCGTCGTCTGCAGGAAATTGTAAATTTTCTCTTAACATTTTTCCGTGACTATTTCTGTGTAGCGAAACAACTTCTAAGGTACGAATATGGACTTATAAATTAGTATTAAGTAGTGTGACTACTGGGGAAAAATAAAAAGTACAAATCAAAATATGTAGTCAATAAATAATTTGTCAAAGTCAAAGTCAAATAATTCTTTATTCAAATTGGAATAGCAACAAACTCTTTTGAATCGTCTAGGTATTGAAACTACTTCCGGTTCAAACCCTACACCGCTGACCCAAGAAGAACCGGTAATAAACTTGGCGGGAATTATTTTTTCAATTAATCATGGTACATCTTACAACTAACATGCATTAAAAAAAAACATAAAATTGATTTTAAATAAATTGAAATAGAAAAATAATAACAAGAGATGTAAAGTCTCTAAAAGTCAGAACATTTATAAGTAATAATTTATAGAGAAGTAAAGGTTTCTCTCCGAATAGGTATACAATAATAACATTATATAATGCACGTTTGGATATGTATAAGGTCTCCAAGCGTAAATTATCGTAATTGAATGTCATGACTTTAACAAATTAATAATGTAATCCTAAATTACTCCCACGGTGTTTTATCATTCATGTAGTCTTGTGTACTATAATAAGCTTTAGATATAAGTTTACGCTGTACATTTATTGACTGAAAATTCAATAACATTTACTGGAAGTTTATTATAAAATCTTACACAATTACCCATGAATGATTTCCTTATTTTATGGAGCCGAGTGGCGGGTACTGCGAGCTTATGTTTGTTTCTAGTATTAATATTATGTATGTCACAATTTTTCCTAAAATTGATAATATTTTTAATTACATACATAATATTCCCACTTTGATTTGTGTTTTCGCAATACGTTACCTTTTTTATTTATACCGGTGTTACGTCAGCATTCCGAAAGATTTTAATGCTGGATTCCTGACCATATAAATATGAGTCTTTAATGTTATATAAAATTTCCTGGATTCGGCTTGGTTTCAGAGAGATAATCAACCTTTTTTCGAAATAAGTTTTTCGACGTAACTCATCATTTAACTTCCTTTGGATTACAATGCTACCACAATGTGTTCTAATATTACCACACCTTTTGCCTGACAATCAAAAAATACGAATAGACTTGACGAAATAACCTCTACCTAAAAAACAATTGAAATAAATAATTTAAACAAATTGTTGTTATGATAAAAAGTACTGGAAATGTTAAAAAGTATTCAAATCGGCCTAAAAAAAAAGAAAAATATATTATTTTTTTTGGTGGAATTGACATTAGGTCTCATAATATTTTTTGTTTATTTTGATGTCTAGAATGCATAGTTAAAATCTTTCGCAATGCTCACGTAACACCGTGTATAACTTTATTTATGTTTCGATAGATGTTACTTCGATCGTTTTTATCCAGTCGTAGTTATTTAGTGCAAGGTAAATAGATGTTTAATCAGATTGGTTTTCAATTGTAAACTGTTGGTTACATTAAAAATAGTGATACTAATCTTTACAACTTGCCATTAATAAATTTATGTCACAACCCGGACCTCACTAATGGCTCCAATGGACGTGGAATGAATTCTTACGATGTTTTTTTCAGAAGTATGCAGGTCGTCAGGTTTCTCGCCTTCCTGTTACCGGTTGCCCTCGCCAGCCCGCGAGGGGGCGCCTTAGTCGACTTCACCGATCCTAAGGTAGTTGACCTGAATATTACAACATTACTATTTAAATCATGTAGAATGCTTAAGTCATAATTGTGTCAAAATTCTTTTCTTTGTCTTATTTTTTGGCCGTAAAAAACGTGGCGCAGTGGTGATTTTTGTATGAGATGAGATGAAGTTTTGTTTTCAATTTCTGATGTACGAAAATAATTTTGATCCTATTACCACCAGACGATTAGATAATAAAATGTATGTAAGGTGGAATAGAATGTCTGTCTAGCGCGACTCAGTTATGCACAAAATAAAACTGTGAAAATGGATTATATCGCGTATATCAATTACATTCCGACGTTTCGAACTCTTTGCTCTTTTTTCTCGTTGGTGGGTTCTAACTCCTTCGGCTCGTGCCCATGGGTATTCGGAACTTATGTACGAAATAGCACTCAATATAACAAATAGTAGTATTCAAAAAAAAATAAGGGTGAAGACAAATTTATCAGCACGCGTACGTATTTTGTCTAATGAAATTGGCCGTTTAGTATGAAACGACGCGGTCCCATACTAAACTGTCATTTTCTATAGACAAAATGCGTACGCATGTTGATAAATGTGTTTTCACCCTAAAACATGATCAGGAAATCTATGCATGCATACCAAAATGATTAACTTTAGCTTATTACATGTGAGAACCTCAATAAAGATAAAATTCCAAGTAAAAATATAGGTATACTGTGTTTGGTTAGGTATTTAAATAAATGTAAACAATCTTGCAGTATATTTTATTGAAACATGCATTTAAAAATCCAAAGTAGGTACTTAATTAATCAAAGCAATGTAAATCACTATATTTCCTTGTTACATGTATAATATTATTAATATTTGTTAAAACTTATTTTCTACTCGTGATTTTTAATAGAAACTAGAGAAAGATAGGTACTGCAAGAGTGTTTACATTTATTTAAATACCTAACTAGAGTATAGGTATTTCAAGTTATCTCGGAATGCAGAACCTGCGAGGCATGAACTATGTAATAATCCGTTGTTTATGCCTCGCAGGTCAGATTATCTTTTCTCTAGAAAAGCCTTTCTTGAAAGAGCTTCACGATGCGCATTTTCTCGCGGCCAATCTTAACTTACATTATAAACAGCTTTGAAGGAAAACTAAGTTGAGAAAGAGATATGTAGTTCAGACAAAGTTATCTCAGATTGCGTTTCGGTAATTTTCTGTTTTATCACAAGAGCAAGTTTTGTAAGGAACTCGCTAGAAATCGCTTTCAAAATGCTCTCAAAAATTTATATTGTATCATTTTGGGTTTTTACTCGTAAGTGCTGCAATAGCATTAAAACCATATTTAGAACACATTGGTCCAAAATTGCGCAATTACGCAGTGTTAAACGGTTGTTTTTTTGATATTTGATGTATAATAAATTGTACTTAGTAAATCTCTGGATAACTCAAGCACATAAAAGCAGGAAAAACCCAACAAATGTAATAAAATTGTGTTGTAGAACAAACCATCCAATAAAAAAAATGATTTTTTAGTACAGATGGTGGAGTACTTTTTAGGCTCTAGTGCGAGAAGTGGGTCATTTTACATCAGGTCCAAAACTTCGGAGGGCCATCTGTACTAAAAAATGTCGTACGAGACACGTGCCAAAACGAAATTCGTAACTCGTGTCGATTTAAAACACTCCTTATCGGTCGTGTTTTAAAACATCGCCACTCGTTTCGAATTTCATGTTTTTCGCACTTGTGTCGTAATGTACTAATTTAAATGATCATGGCGATTAGGGCTTGCAATTATCCGAAAGTTTCAATAGGCACTTAAAACTTTCGAATAGATTTAAGAGGAGATATGTAATTTTTGCTAAGGTGGTGGTATAAAAAACCAGTCAATGAAAGTTTTCCATTTTTACGAGTATTTTAAATGGTGTACACAGACACCGACAAACAGCGGAAAGCGACTTTGTTCAAAGGATTTTTAACAAAAAGAATCTCACAACAACAACAAGAAAATCACGGCAGGGTGTGAGGCATTCTGCTGTCATAAATCTTTATTCTATTAATCTTAATTCCAAGACCGTAAATTTTACTTTAAAATGAAGTTTCCAGTTCATTAATTGTAATCAAGATTAATATTTTATTATTTCTTATAATGTCTTCTAGAAGCTCTTTTCATTCCAAAGCTACATAGTAAAATTAGTACAAAGGTACTATACGTTCTATGTATTTTTGTACCTATGTATATTTTAATTCATGTACCTATGGCTATTTTGTTGCAGAATGTATCTAGTGAGCTATGTGCTTTTTCTTATATATTGCAAACATATTAAGTGTTATTATTTAGGTTTATTATTTACCAACATTATTACAATTGCTATTTTGTTTTTTTCACAATTTGGAAATCTAGTTATTTCCTAGAACATGTACATATTTGTTATTTCAATATTCTCGCATCAAAAACAAATCAGACCGAAATATTATACATTGAATAGTACTTAAGTATACATTCATAAAATGAAATAAAACTATGAAAACGGAAAAACTCGCGTATATTAATTAATTTTAATTTCATCCCGACGTTTCGAACATTTTACAGGGTTTACAGTTTATCAGTTTTCATAGTTTTATTTCATGTGTAATCCTCGCGGTAACCGAAAAAAAATATTATTTACATTCGTAACTTAAAAAATCCCCGGAGTAAAATATAATATTTATGACGGTAACAAATTTATAGTGATTCTGATGTGTTTTGAAGAATCCAAGTTTGATTATTGTTAAGCAGTGATTACGAATGATATTAGACACTTGCGCTGGTGCCACACTCAATGCGTTCTGAATTCTGTGATCTGATCTATACGTAAAGTAGAAAGCATATATGGACCAGATCGCGAAGCGCAGAACGCTGCCAGTGTGGTACAGGCTAAAGCCGTCTCTGAAACATGTCTCCCTGCATAATGTGTGTTAATTTTAACTAAGTTAGTTGTATTGAAATAAGTAACACTTTTAATTATGATACTTTTACGTCCCATTATGAACACATTTAAATCAACAAGCATTTGCATCTAAGTTACAATGACAATATATTTTTAACTCTAGAACTACACTCAACATTTAAGTCAATATTCAATACTCAAACATTTATTGCATTCCACAATTTGGTTCACAAACGTATTTTAATTGTAACATCTCTGAACTTAATTCTGTTGGGCACAGCAAGATTGTGAAGCAAAGAGTAGGTATTTACTATACTAATACTTTATTATTTGTACAAATACATTTCGTTATTTTAGGTACCTATTTGTTTATTTATTGGTCATATAATTTAGTCTTTAAATGTGGAGAGCAACAGAAAGAAAGAAAGAAGAAAGAAAAATAATTTAAGATACTTGTTAGGTACCTTGACGCTGGTCTTCCGTGAAAACCATTTCAATACACTTATGCGGACAGATACAGATTATGCGGAAACCTCACAAGCTCCGTGAATCTTAAAATAATAATATTTCGTACAGGTTCAGGGTCACCTCGATGCCCTAGTCCGCATGGCCCAGTCCTGCGTGATTCGAGTGCGTGCCTCACCCAAAGACGTTCGCGCGTACTTCACCAATTCAGCGCCGGTGACCCGATCGGGGCAGTGCTTTGCTGCGTGCATGCTGGAACAGAGTGACATCATTAACCATGGGAAGGTCAGTAGACTCTCAAGGAAGACTTGTAGGCACCCTCACATTTTTTATTTTGAAATTGGCTTACTCATGGCCCTAGACTAGCCGAGGGCTGAGACGCGGGCTACGATGGAGTCAGTTCGCCCAGGAGGTTTCACCCTTGACTTAAAGGTTGACGAGTTATATGACATTGTAAAATACTCATACCAACCGGGCTAGCTTACGATACAAGCGCATGTTATTGCCAGTGGAATGCTTATGCATGGATATCTGCATCTTCGGTGTGATTTCATTTCAGTCTGATATCTACTGCGAGCCATGTTTAAAGAAGCTCGCTCCTCTTGCATCAATTTAACACCACTAACTCGGTCTGAGCATTGCTTCGCTGCTTGCATGCAGGAATAGAGCGACATAAATGGTGCTTAGCCGTATGTAATTTATCGTGCCATGCCTATGCTCCACTTTCGCACGACATAATAGTTAGAACATGACAGCAATGACGACAGACCATTCAAACGTAAACATCATAACATAACTCTCCTGATGCACACTAGCATCTTAAAACACTAAAATACTGACCAGTCAAGGCTTGACGCAGAACGCTCATGATATAACCATTATTGTGCTTGTTTATGCATGGTTGTTGCCTTTGGTACCATCATGTAGCAGGGCTTATTGAGATTTCTGTAACCATGACTTATTAAGGCTTCGTTTTCTATTTGTAACAAGACGCCAGACCAATGCAAGCCAAAGTACCGCATGGTTTCGTCTCGCGCGGACTGTATCGTAAAACTTTCGGCGCCACGTCAATTTGCTTGATATTATAGTAGTCAAATTCTCGTCCACATTGGATGATTCTTGAAAATTGCTCTCTGCTGGACGTGCGCCAGATTATGCCTATTCTCTAATAAAATGTCTTCTACTTCCTCGATTCCTCATGTCCGATTGTCGCGACAGCAGTCAGTGGTACTTTGTCTACTAGAGCTCTTTCATCTATATCTTTAATCAATTTCATCCCCAGGTAAACCGCGATCTCCTCGTCCACCTTGCCAGCCTCGTAAACGGGAAGAAGTCTCGCGTAGTCCGCAAACTGAACAGCGTCTCCCGCGTTTGTCTGGACGCTATAGATGGGCTGTCGGACCGCTGCCAGCTCGCCTCAACTTATAACGACTGCCTTAACGAGAACATGATCGAGTTTGCCTTCCCGCTTGACTTAGCTGAAGAGGCGGTTAGGAAGATGCCCTTCCATCTTATGTCCCCAAAGTAAGTTTTTTGATTATTTTATGGCATGTCTTTATTTTCTTTTTTACACAATCATATTGGCAGACAAATAACTCGTTTACGGTTTATTTATACGTTTGTTAAATAAAGCTGCAAATTAAATTAGACTCACCTTGATTTAGCTGTAAATTGAATGGATGCCATTCCAATTACTCCACCTTAAAGTAGATTAAGGTTGAAGGGAAGATTCTTGGAGATCTTGACTTAAGGCACAGCACTAGACGACAGCCATCTTATTAGTGAATTTACGATCATCATCATCATCATCATAATTTTCAGCCATTAGTCGCCCACTGCTGAGCATAGGCCTCTCTTCCTGTACGCCACTGGTCCCAGTCCTGAGCTAACCTCATCCAAAAGTGACCCATACTCTTTCGAATATCGTCCACCCATCGAGCGGTAGGACGTCCTGCACTTTTGCCGTCTGAAAGCGGCCACCAATCCGTTAACATTTTGGTTCACCTGCCATCACGCTACTTGGCAATATGTCCTGCCCAACTCCATTTCAGTTTGGTAATGGCGACTCCGACGTATGTACGAATGTACTATTGAATTTATGATAATACCTTCTTATTTTGAACCAGACCGCAAGATCC
The DNA here is from genome assembly GCA_025490895.1 of Thaumatotibia leucotreta. Lineage (NCBI taxonomy): Eukaryota > Metazoa > Arthropoda > Insecta > Lepidoptera > Tortricidae > Thaumatotibia > Thaumatotibia leucotreta. The sequence continues at coordinate 94,103 of JALPQI010003218.1, forward strand.
GTTCATTTTGTAACACACAGCAACCCACAGACGTTTTTAACGAAGCTGAGAAGTTACCCATTAAGCTCGCATTGATAAAAATGTAATATAGATAACGCCAATGAGAAGTGTCAACCCTTTTCAACAACAGAAGATAAGATCTTTCATGCAACCAATTTCGATAAAAGACGAAAAAGCCTTGTTTACGAAGCAATAACTATAAAATGGGGACGATGTCCACGGCATGTATTAAAATTATAAGCTGACTTTCTTATGTAGAAAGTATAGATTATGATCATAATATAATAGTGTATAGTGTGTAACTGAACGAAAGCTGTTCGCGAATGTTTGAGGGTGGTTTCTCTGAAACGTCGCCGGCAGCGGGTAACCGACGACGCCGTGTATTAGTGAACTTTGCTGCCAACGGTTCGTACTGTGTTCATCGAGTCACCGGTCCATTAATTATTATTATAATACAATTCACACAACCAAAAAACATAAACTACAGTTTTCCACTAAATTTGTTAACCTCAAAAAGATTGTTTTCTTAATCCTAAAGCATTAAGTACCTACGATCTATAAGTAGTACTATAATTCTTTAACAACCAATACACCTTTGCAAAGTGATCAAAGGAACAATATTTATTACAAGATAATATTTCAAATAGTAATTGATACTACAAATAGATGTGCAAAGAAGCGTAGAACCGGTGATACAATGAACTAAACATTTTATTCCAACAGATACTTTCATCCGTAAAGCGATAAGTATATTATAATCAACAATAATAGCTAGACTGGTGAAGGTCACATAATGTCACCTTACTAAAATAAGATATTATTTAGTTGCAAAAGAATAGTAAAACATTTCTCTCTAGCAATTAGTTGAACATCGTTTACCTGAGAGTCCCGGGGGAAACAACTTGGAAACTTGTCTTTTTAATCTTTTCGCAAATTAAAAAGTCTTGTCAATATCATAAGAATTCGGTTGCAAAATTATGTAAATGTTATCCAAAGTTTTAATTAGATTAAGGACTTTAACGGAGCAATTTTATTAAACATGGTATGTTTAATAAAATTAATCTTAAGTTATAAATAAAAGTACTCCTAGTTTAATTACTTGATACCTAATAATTCCAACTATACAACACTTGGGTCACCATGAAAGCTATGAAAATAAGATTTTTTATACATAACTATTCAATTAAGCAATCCACCTGTGGTCGCGTGCCTGTTCGGCCACATCTCAAAATATAATTGTGTAGTAAAACTGACCATAATTTTCCGGCAAATCGGCCACATTCTCCATAAAATTCGATTTTGAAATGTCTGTATAGCAGGTTCGCGACGCTGTATTTCATAATAATTATTTATCAATACTTTATATATATGGGCGCACGTATCTTTACGAAACATTTTAAACGGGTCAGAGTCACCCTAGTACATCTAAATCAAATAACTTTATTATTCACACATGAATAACTTCTTGCGAATACCTACAAAGTCCGTAATGTCGCTCGAAATCCCTTGATTTCTTTCCTTAAAACTGAGATAGCTTGATCGTTCATGCCTCCCTTCCGCAAACACACCGAGTCAAGTTTACAACCTGCTTGACTGAAAAAACTTTTTAAATTAGATTCAACCGGCGTGGGAAGTTATCTTTGAGGCGCGGGTTAGAAGGATATCTCGTAAAATCCTGTAAGCTGTGTCTTTTAACAGCGCGGGTGATATTACTGACTTTGGTTTTTCTTTTGTGTGTAGGTACCTACCGTAACCTCCTGTCAATATCTCGGAATATTCATACATGAATGTTTGAGGATAATATCTCGTAAAATCCTATAAGCTGTGTCTTGCCACTTACTTGAATCAATATTGTTCTTTAAGTATGCCATGTGCCCCTGTGCCCAAATTTTAACAGTGGATTTCTGACCAAATTTGAAGGTAAAAATGTATGAAGTTTGCCGTTTTTTTTTTAATATGTAGTGAGGCATTCCCAATTACAAAAAAAATACGGTTTTGACCAAAACTCGTAGGTATAAAATTTCTTGCTTCTTTGAGCATCAGAAATATGCTGAAATTTTTTTCCCTTTCCTCATGGGCACGCAGTCATTTTAACCGACAATTTATTATAATACTATTTTGTCTTTGTTACAGTTTGCCGGATAACACACGGACATAGATAATTAATTTAATCATTTATGCAATTTTGTATTTTTGTAACGATTTAATAAATCAT
>JALPQI010003219.1:0-29200 GCA_025490895.1 Thaumatotibia leucotreta
CCCTACTGCTCCACCAACATGCACCAAGTCTACACAGACGGCAGCAAACACGATGGAGTAGTAGGCGCTGCAGTTGTCATACTTTACCCGGATGGTCGCAGACACACCAAAAAATTAAAACTGCATAGCAGTTGCACGGTGTTCCAGGCAGAATGCCTGGCAATTGAAGAAGCATGCAACCTATGCTGGAAACTCAGCCTGGAGCATGCAACCATCTTTTCGGACTCCAAAGCAGCACTCTTTGAGCTGAGCTGTAGAAACAGCACAAATGCAACTATAAATAGGACCCACAAACGCATAGTCCAAATACGAGAGCAGGCACACAGCATAGAATTCTGCTGGATCAAGGCACATGTTGGCCTCCTCGGTAATGAGGAGGCTGACATGGCCGCCAAATCAGCAGCGTCGCAACACAAACAGCCGGATTACTTTAAATTCCCCTTGTCATTTCACAAGAAAAATCTCCACGCTGAATCGATAAAAAATCATGAAATCACCTACCAAACCTGTACGACAGGCACACATGTTAAACAGTGGCTACCGACTCTCGAAGATATTAAGACCTTTAGACAACATTTTAGCTTAACATTCCAAATGACGCAAATCATCACAGGGCACGGATATAACAAAACTTACCTCAACAGACACCACATCACTGAAACCAATACGTGCCCGTGTGATGATACAACACCACAGAGCATAAAACATCTACTAGAAAGCTGTCCTAGATATGCAAATAAAAGAAATAATCACGAATTAGTATGCAATATTAACAATGTAAATCCTTATAATCTGCAGGAAATAATACTTAAAGAAGCGACAAAAGAATCATTTATTAATTACACTAACGACATCATAAACAGCCTGAAGAAATTTAATAAAACGTAAACAACATAAAAGTACAACCACGAAGCAACAAAATTAAATGTGATACACAAAAAAGTACAAATACTTAAACTGTAACGTAACTAACAGTATAAAACAAAGATTGCCCGTCTCTCATGCGGGAATCTCTCACATATTACGTCCAATGGTCGCCCGTATCTATAGCGAGGGCCATTGGTACTATTTGAAGATTGAAATATAAAAAAAAAAAAAAAAACCTAACCTAACCTAACCTAACCTAACCTAACCTAACCTAACCTAACCTAACCTAACCTAACCTAACCTAACCTAACCTAACCTAACCTAACCTAACCTAACCTAACCTAACCTAACCTAACCTAACCTAACCTAACCTAACCTAACCTAACCTAACCTAACCTAACCTAACCTAACCTAACCTAACCTAACCTAACCTAACCTAACCTAACCTAACCTAACCTAACCTAACCTAACCTAACCTAACCTAACCTAACCTAACCTAACCTAACCTAACCTAACCTAACCTAACCTAACCTAACCTAACCTAACCTAACCTAACCTAACCTAACCTAACCTAACCTAACCTAACCTAACCAGTCGTGCGTCACCAGTGGTCGAGAGCGGTTGAGTGCGTCCCTATCCGCGTCCGATATTGCGTCACGTGCGTCCTTTTGCGTCACGTGCGTCCTTTTGCGTCACGCGCGTCCTTTTGCGTCACGTGCGTCCTTTTGCGTCACGTGCGTCCTCTTGCGTCACGTGCGTCCTTTTGCGTCACGTGCGTCTTTTTGCGTCACGTGCGTCCTTTTGCGTCCTAAAGCTAAGCCGACTAAAATACCCTAAGTGGCGCCCGGCGCAAACAGAGTGAGTGTGAAACACCTGTCTGGCTTATGTCAACCAAGCCATCAGTGCTAAGTGAAAAGTGTCAGTCAGTGCAGTGAGACTAAAACTACTAAAGTGAAACCGGACGCGGCTTCGTCCTACCTGCACCCTGACTACGTCCCGGACCGCACCCTGACTGCGTCCCGGACCGCACCCTGACTACGTCCCGGACTGCACCCCCACGCTTGCATCGCCACGTCTTCTGCGTCGTTGCGTCGCCTGCATCGTCGCGTCGTCTGCGTCGTTGCGTCGCCTGCGTCGCCGCGTCCTCTGCGTCGCCGCGACCTGTGCGTCGCCGCGTCCCTTGCGTCGCTGCGTCCCTGGCGTCGCCGTGTCATCTGCGTCGCCGCGTCGTCTGCGTCGCTGCGTCGCCGCGTCGCCTGCGCCTGTGCCGCCTGCGTCGTGGGCGTCGTCTGCGCCGTCGGTGTCGCCGCGTCCCGGGATGCACCACAGCTACAAGAAACGGGGTCAGTAAACCAAAGCACGACGAAGAAAAACTAGAGACTCTAGATTGTTAGATTAAGTAGACAAAAATCAGTAGCCACAAATTTTACACTCGGCTCTTTTGTTTTTCAATTCTTAGATTAAGTAGTCATAAATAACAGTAGCCCCCTCTGTACAGGGGCTACATGCACGGCTCTATACAGAGCGAAATATTTAATAGCAATAAGATAAAATAACCAGTGACCAGGGTCTGCGACCCCTAAAGACACACTTGTAACTCTCAGAGTTAAGTATAATACTGTGTATACAAGCGACATCCCGTCTTGATACTGACACCCCATCTACAGGTGCAGATATAGGGTACTGTTCCGTCTCTGTTTCCCTTGTCCGTGTTCCATTGTTTCCCTCTCTTCCTCACTAAAACAGAGGCAGACAGATTCCCTAATTCCATCTTTCTTTACTGTATATACAAGTGACAGCCCCCCCTTTGCAGGGAAAACCGACTTCACTCTACCTTACATAGAGTCAAAACAAAATGTTTGGAATGAGGACCCCCATTAAAACCGGGGAAAACCAGGTACCAGTCCTACACCCATCTCCCCCAAAAACGCAGAGGGCGGGTACCTCACCGCAAAAAGACCGACCACCTCCAGTGAGAAAGAGCGTAGGAGAATGGGAAAATGGAAGGCCAGAACCACGGTCAGGTGCCCAAACATCCCGCACCCCACCACTAGCAACAGAGGGAGCCCAACAAACGACATCTATGAAAATGATGGACTCCACAGTGATACTGTCGGATCCTATTACAAAGGGAAAGCTGGCGGAAAGGACAACGGAGGCCCAGAGTCCAAAAACTAAGTATAAAGACCGCTTATCAGAAGCTAGAGCTTGTCTGGAATCAGGCAAAATAAACATAAACGCCTCCAGAAACACAAAGGCTGAAATAAAAAATGCTGTGCTGACAGCCCTAGACCGATTGTATTGCTTGGTAAAGGAGGCAGAGGCAGTGCAAAAGACAAGGACGGCAAATGGAAAGCCCGAGGAAAAACAGCAAAAGACCATCCAAACAGAGCTGAGCCAGAGCACAAACAAAACCATCCCAGCGACGGGCTCACAGCTAGAGGAGCATATTAAACTATTAAAGGAGAACAACAAAATAATGACCGAACTACAGAGCTCCCTCAAGGCACAACAAGAAACAATAGGTAAAGTCCAGACGTATGCCGATGTAACCACGGCGCGGACCAGCCATCCAAAGCAAGATACCCTCCACTCGGTCGTGGTAACGTCTACGGACGAAACAGAGACAGGTGAGGCAGTGCTCGATAGAGTTCGAAAGACCATAGACGCAAAAGATGGCTGGGTCAAGGTCGAGAAGGTTAGAAAGGCAAAAGACAGGAAAGTCATCATGGGCTTCGAAACAAGAGAGGAGCGAAATAGGGTCAGAGAGAAACTGGAGATGGAGGGTGCGAACTTCAGGGTCGAGGAAATGAAAAATAGGGATCCGCTCCTAATTCTCCGAGGAGTTCTCCAGGTAAACACGGACGAGGACGTCTGTAGAGCAATCCGGAATCAAAACCGAAACCTATTCCAGGGCCTCGACGAGACTGAAACTCGCCTGGAAATTAAATACAGGCGAAGAACAAGAAACCCCCACACAAACCACGTTGTGGTCAGCGTCTCGCCAACTATCTGGCAAAGAGCACTGCAGACGGGAAAAATGCACATCGACCTGCAGCGCATTACGGTCGAAGACCAATCACCCTTGGTTCAGTGCACTCGCTGCTTGGGATATGGGCATGGTAAGCGGTTCTGCAAAGAACCAGCAGACCTGTGTAGCCACTGCGGTGGCCCTCACCTAAGGAGCGAGTGCACTGACCACGCGGCGGGTATACCACCAACATGCCGTAACTGCTCTAAAGCGAAACTCGACGATGCTGAACACAACGCTTTCAGTCACGACTGTAGAATTCGCAAAAAATGGGATACAATAGCCCGGTCAACAACTGCGTATTGCTAAGGGCACCGAGGACAGGCTCACAAACTACAAGTTTGATAAAGAGAATTTACAGCGCTATGGAATCCTGCAAGCCAACCTACAGCGTAGCCAACTGGCAACAAATGAGCTCTTACTTGAAGCTACTAAGCAGAAGGCTGCAGTAGCACTGATCCAGGAACCCTACGTAGGGGGGATAAGAAAAATGAAGGGATACCCAGGAGTCCGAATCTTCCAGAATTCGGAAGATAGCGAAGGGACGGTAAAAGCCGCTATCGTAGTTTTGGACCACTACCTGGATGTCACACAATACCCAAAATTAACGACTAACAACATAGTTGTCATAGGAGTCAAAACAATTGCATGGGAGATCATAATTGTGTCCTACTACTTTGAGCCAGATAAACCCCTACAGCCGTACTTGGATCACCTAAAGACGGTAAGGGACAAAATGGTACCAACCAAGATGCTGATAGGTGGAGACGCAAACTCTAAAAGCATCTGGTGGGGAAGTGCATGCGAAGACCAAAGAGGAGAACAACTCTGTGGAACATTAACAGAAATGGATCTACACATCCTAAACCAAGGCACGGTCCCAACTTTTGACACCATAAGAGGAGGCAAAAGATACTGTAGCCACGTCGATGTTACAGCCTGCACAGAAGACCTCCTAGAACTGGTCGAAGGTTGGCACGTGAAGGAAGGACTGACGAGCTCGGACCACAACGGCATAACTTTTAAAATAAAACTCGAAAAATCAAGGGGACTCAAAATAGAAAGAACAACAAGAAAGTACAATACCCGGAAAGCTAATTGGGCCCATTTTCATGAGAAAATGGATCAAATTATGAAGAATTCGAACCTTACCACAAACAATTTAGACAACATACAAAACACTAATGAAATAGATAAAATCGTAGAAGCATATACAACAGCCATAACAGAAGCATGCAAACAAACGATACCTATAAAAAAGAACAAAAATACACTTACAATGCCGTGGTGGTCCGAGCAACTCGCATCCATGAAAAGGGAGGTCGCCACGATAAAACGCAGGATCCGAAACGCAGCCGCACATCGAAGACCCATAGTCGTGAGCCAGTACCTGAAACAAAAAGAAAATTATGAAGTAGCAGTGAAAGAGGCAATGACCAGAAGCTGGAAGGAATTTTGTGAAAAACAGAACGGGGAAGGAATGTGGGAGGGGATTTACAGGGTAATAAGAAGGACAACGCAAAGAGAGGAGGATTTACCACTAATACACAAGGGAGTAGAGCTAAATGCGGCAGATTCCGCGAAACTTCTAGCGGAAACCTTTTACCCAAGGGATGTAAGGGAAGGGGAAAATGAAAAACACCAACGCACAAGAATGATAGCCGAAGAAGAAAACGATAGGGATCAGGAATGTGAACATGACCCTCCGTTTACACCAGAAGAGCTGAAAGGAGTGGTGAAATCATTCAACCCAAAAAAGGCCCCGGGAGGGGATGGCCTTACGGCGGATATATGCTCACATGCCATTGATGCTTCCTTTGATTACTTCCTTTCTCTCTTAAATAAATGTCTGTCGAAATGTTACTTCCCGAGGGCATGGAAGGAGGCAGTAGTAGTTGTCCTCAAAAAACCAGGAAAGGATACCTACACAACTCCCAAGTCGTACAGGCCTATAGGTCTTCTGCCAGTACTAGGGAAAATCTACGAGAAGTTGCTGGTGAACCGTCTCAAGTTCTATGTACTACCAAAGATGAGCACTCATCAATACGGTTTCATGCCACAAAAAAGCACCGAGGACGCCCTCGTTGCCCTTATGCAGCGCATACGGGAGAAGCTAAACTGTAAAAAATTGGTTACTCTGGTATCGCTGGACATCGAGGGCGCCTTCGACAGCGCATGGTGGCCAGCAATAAAAACAAGAATGGTAGAAGAAAACTGCCCTGGGAACTTGAGACGCACTATATGCAGCTATCTGAACGATAGAAAGGTGGAAGTCAGGTATGCGGGGGAGACCTCCAAAAGAGAAACAGAGAAGGGATGTGTCCAGGGATCCATCGGCGGACCAGTGCTGTGGAACCTGCTACTCGACCCCCTCCTAAAAGGACTGGAAAGCAGGAACCTCCATTCGCAGGCATTTGCGGATGATGTCGTGCTGATATTTGACGGAGATAACGCCCAAGAGATAGAGATGAAAGCAAACGCCACCCTTGAACATGTCTGGGCGTGGGGTGTCGACAACAAACTCAGATTTGCCCCACATAAGACCTGCGCAATGATGATCACAAGAAAGTTGAAATATGACACACCACGCTTACGCATGGGAAGGGTCGACATAGAAATGGCAAAAGAAATTAAGATCTTGGGGCTGACGATAGATGATAAATTGACTTTCAATGCACACGTCTCCAACATCTGCAGGAAGGCGGCTGGAATATATAAAAGGCTAACATCAGCTGCGCGAGTAAACTGGGGCCTAAACCAGGACGTATTAAAAACAATCTACGTCTCGGCAGTGGAACCAGTCATACTGTATGCAGCAGCAGCATGGGCACCAGCCGCGAAAAAGCTCGGAGTACGAAAACAACTAGAAGCAATACAGAGAGGATTCGTGCAGAAAATCGGGAAGGCATATAAAACAGTATCTCTAAACTCTGCCCTACTGATCACAGGAACACTCCCTCTTGATCTGCGAGTGGGAGAGGTGGCGTCTGTTTATCAGGCAAAGAAGGGAGTCGATCGGGAGGAGGACGAGGACGAGGAAATAGAAAAAATGGCGTCAAAACTAAAGGCCCCACACCCCGCTAAGCAAATTAGAAAATCCTTTGTCTGCCTGGCAAACGAAGAAGAATATATGCAAAATAGCGATTTCGCAGTGCGCATTTTTACGGATGGCAGCAAAATTCAGGGAAAAGTGGGGGCTGCCGTATCAGTTTATGAAAACACAGGGGAGATCAAAGCATGTAAGCTTGCGCTCGCACCGCACTGCACGGTCTACCAGGCCGAACTTCTGGCACTACGGAAGGCCACAGAAATAGCCCTCACTCAGAGATCCACAGCACTGGCCATATACAGCGACTCAAGAGCAGCCCTGGAGACAGCCATAAACCCAAATGCCCCTCACCCTCTAGCAGTTGACATCAGAGCTAACTTGCAGGGATGTAAACTCCAAAACAGGGAAGTATCCCTGTATTGGATAAAAGCGCACATAGGGCTGGAGGGGAACGAAAGGGCCGACCAGCTAGCGAAGGAGGCTGCACTGGGTCTAAAGAGACGCCCGCATTATTACTCCCGTCCGATATCACACGTCAAGCGAAGTATACGGAGGACGGCGCTTGACGAGTGGAACCAGCGGTACAAAACAGAAAATACAGCCTCAATCACCAAGCTATTTTTCCCGGATGCAATAGCGGCATATAAAACCGTTAAAAATCTGCAAATCACGGGCATTACTACGCAGCTGATGACTGGGCACGGAGGATTCTCTGAGTACTTGAATCGCTTCAAGTGCAAGGAGAGTCCATCGTGTGCTTGTGAGGAAGAGGTGCAGGAAACGGTCCCACATCTACTTTTCGAATGCTCCATACATATGAGAGACAGATTCGAAACGGAACAGTACCTAGATATAAATATAGAAAAAGAAAACATGCAACATTTAATGAACAATACAAATAGGAAAAAATTCCTCGAATATTGCACTAAGATAGTAAGAATTGTAAATAAAAGAAATAGAAGTAACTAAAACTATGTTTTTCAAATATAATGAATATATTTAGAATAAGCATAGCATAGAATAGAGTAAATAAAAATAGTAATAAGAAATGTATTAAATAAGTAATGTTAAAAGTTGTTAAAGTACCATAGTATTTAAAATAGTTAAAAGATAAAATAAAATATACCTGTGTCGCGTCGCTCCATTTCCCTTATCATGAAACAAAAAATTAGAAATAGTAGATTAGGTGGTAATCCCGACCACCCTAAGCAAATAAATAAAGATAAAAATAGAAGAACAGCAGTAGCGTAGACACGAGAGGCTAAAGCGTCTGCAAGCGTAGCCCCATGGAATAGGTGGAAGTCCCACCAACAGATAATATGAGAGAGATGAATGAAAGAAAGATATAGAATGAAGCATGAAAGTACGAGAAGAATACTAGTGAGAACTGGAATGCATGAGACAGCTTAGCATAGGCTCCGATTATGTTGGAGGTAGAGCAGGAAAAAAAAAAAAAAAAAAAAAAAAAAAAAAAAAAAAAAAAAAAAAAAACCTAACCTAACCTAACCTAACCTAACCTAACCTAACCTAACCTAACCTAACCTAACCTAACCTAACCTAACCTAACCTAACCTAACCTAACCTAACCTAACCTAACCTAACCTAACCTAACCTAACCTAACCTAACCTAACCTAACCTAACCTAACCTAACCTAACCTAACCTAACCTAACCTAACCTAACCTAACCTAACCTAACCTAACCTAACCTAACCTAACCTAACCTAACCTAACCTAACCTAACCTAACCTAACCTAACCTAACCTAACCTAACCAACCTAACCTAACCTAACCTAACCTTTTTTTTTTTTTTTTTTTTACGTGGGGAAATGCGTTACGCATACCACCCGGGCGCGGGGACGGACCCGGGTGGTTATGTGGGACTCCCAGGGCTAATGAGACCCTGGTCTACCCACTAAAACCCCACGGTCTTCCGACTCGCCGCATTTGGGCGAGGCCACGGGAACTCCGAAGAACACTTCCGTGACCTCGCTGGTGGCTGTCCAGACATCGGACTCGTCTTGAGGAGTTTAAACTCCGGCCGTCTGTTGGGCATGCCTATGTGGACACGCTTTCCTCCTCTGGGACCATTGTGTAGGCGACTGATGTCCCCGTATCAGCCACCCACAGGTGCTCTTATGGGGGAAGTCGGCGGTCGTATGCCAGCCGCCGTCTTCCTACGCGTTTGCGGCGCATTTCGTGGGAGGCCGGATCGTCCTCTCTGTCGCGCTCCGCCTTTTCTTTTATAGTAAGGACTTCCTCGCTAAATGCCGCCACCGCTTTCCACGACCTCTCACTGTCTACCATGGCTTTTGTCAAGGCAGACAGTGAGAGATCGTTTCCCACTACGGCCACAAGTGTGGCACGTTGGTCAGTCCAGGCTGGGCACACTTCTAGTGTGTGTGCCGCCGTATCTTCCGCACTGCCGCAGTGATGGCAGGCCGGTGTCGGCTCCCTCGCAGACACCTTGCACAGGTATCTGCCGAAACATCCATGGCCTGAGAGGACCTGTGCAAGGTGGAACGTTACTATTCCGTGCTGCCTCCCTATCCATTCTGTCAGTATCGGCTGGATTGCACGAATAGTCAGCTGACCAGCACTGGGAGCCTCCAGCCGCTCACTCCACTTGCGAACAACTATGTCTCGCGCAATTATTCTCCAGCGCTTCACCTCCTCCGCCATGGGTTCCTGGCCTCGTGCTCGCCAGTCCGAAATGCGCCTGTAAATATTAGCGAGGGCTTCAGCATCCAGATCCCATGGCGGGGTGCCGGCTAAAGCGCAGGCCGCCTCGTAGGAGATGGTTCTGTACCCCCTTATAACCCTAGTGGCCATGACCCTTTGTGGTCTTCGTAGGAGGGTCTTATTGTGGTCGCTCAGGGCGTCACTCCAAATGGGTGCTCCGTACATAGCCATTGATCTTACTACCGTCGTATAGAGACGACGGCAGCCGATTTTTGGTCCAGTCGTGTTTGGGAGAAGTCTACTCAGTGCACCTGCTGCCCTCAATAGTTTTGGGGCCAATCTCGTGAAGTGCTCTTTAAAGTTCCACCGGCTGTCAAGGACGAGTCCCAGGTATTTCATCGTCGACTTGACTTCGATGGAAACACCACCCACCACCAGATTGGCCCCAACTGGAGGTGCTTTTCGGGGCCCATGAAAACAGAGGGCTTCAGATTTGTGGAGGGCGACCTCCAGCCCTAATTTCCTAATTCTGGCCACCACTTGGGCCACTCCTGCCGTCGCAATTATGGAGGCTTCCCTGTACGTGCTAGCTTTGGCCGTAACGAGAGTGTCATCGGCGTAGCACGTCAGTTCGACCCCCGATAAGTTTCTGCCCCGCAGAACCCAGTCATAGCCTATGTTCCACAGGAGGGGCCCGAGAACCGACCCCTGTGGAACTCCGCACGCCATACGCTTACTGCTCCAGCTGGTTTGCGCTGGGTATCTTACCTCGCGTTCTGCCAGATATGCGTCTAAGATGTGGCGCAGGTATTGCGGCACAGCATGGTATCTGAGCGCCTCCTTGATACAGCCCCAAGGTAGGGTGTTAAACGCATTGGAAATGTCAAGCGATACTGCAATGACTACCCCGCCTTGGGACACGGCCTCCTCAGTTAGCGCTTTTACCCGAGCGATGGCATCTACTGTTGATCGGCATCGACGGAAGCCGAACTGGTTGTTACTCAGGTTTGGCCCAACGTTTTCTAGGTGCTTGACGAGTCGCATAGAGATGACACGCTCGAAGAGCTTGCAGACCTCGTCAAGCAGCACTATGGGCCGATATGCCGAAGGTGAGTCGACCGGCCGTCCCTCTTTCTGAATGAGGACTAGCTTGCCCGCTTTCCAGTCCCGTGGGATTAGGCTCTGCTGAAAGCAGGCAGTGAAGAGAGCCCTCACTCGGGAGCCAAGAGGTCCCAACGCCAAAACCCATGCCCGGCCCGGGATTCCGTCGAGGCCCGGTGCAGTATTCTTTTGTTTTAGGCGCAGCACTGCCGCACCTAATTCGCCCTCTGTTACTTCAGTGGCAACGTCATCTTCATTGTTGGCCCAATGTTCAGGCGGTGCCATTGGCGGTGGGATGTGACCACCTCTTTCTGGAAAGAGTGTATCCACCACTCGGTCAAGGAGCGCCGGCTGGAGAGTCTGCGTCAGTGGCGGGGCCCACGGTCGAAGCTTGCCCCTCACCATCTTGTACGGCCTGCCCCAGGGGTCTTTGTTGAGACTCTCCAGCATCTCCTCCTCGGCCAGATCTTTGGCTTTTCCAATGGCTGCCTGAAAAGACCCAACTAGGTCTCTATATGTTGCGTACAGGCGTGTCTCCTCCTCTAAATTACGCTGTTGTCGTCGACGGCTTCGAGTATACTGACGACGCGCCGCAACACATGACTCTCGTAATTGACCCAGTTCAGCTGACCACCAGTAGACCTTGCGTTGTGGTGGGCGGGGCCCAATACGTGGCATGGCCGCATCGCAAGTGTCAGTCATAGCCTCTTTGAGCCACTGCGCTTCGCCTTCAATGTCTAGGTGACCATCAGGAACAGGTAGCCAGGACTTAATAATTGCCGCCTCCTCGAGCACCTCACGGTCCATGCGTTTTAACGCCCATCGTGGAGTGGCAACTACCTGGGTTCCCACTGCAGCGGGCTGTGGTATTGTTGGGGACGCAGTTATACTGAACCTTATGTACCTATGGTCCGATAAGGTTTCTACGTCCTCCAACACCTCCCAGTTTTGGACTCGCCTTGCCAGAGTGGGATCTGCAAATGTGACGTCCACGATTGAGCCACCATCTCGTCGTACGCAGGTTAGAGCTGTTCCGCGGTTCAGCACCCCCAGGCCGTAAGTCTCTGCCCATTCTTCGAGACATTGGCCGCGGGCATCCGTCACTGCAGAACCCCACGCCCCGGACTTTGCATTTAGATCTCCGGCAACTAAAACAGGAGTGGGGTGCAGTTGCCTGACCACTGCGCCTACTTCAACGAGGAACTGCTCAAACTCTGCCAGGCTTCTGTTGGGCGAGAAGTAGCCTCCTAAGACCGCGATCTTGTCAAACTTGGCTGCTACAAAACCGTGGCCCCTTATGATGTTTAGGAAGGGCGACGAGGCAGTGTTAGTCCTTGACACAAGAGCAACGGTTTTGTCGAGGTCCCCAATCCATCCCGCTCGGGCAGGAACAGAATATGGCTCTGCAACTACAGCAATGTTGATTAACCACTGTGCCATGCTTTGAAATAGGAGATCCTGCGCTCGGGCACAGTGGTTAAGGTTCGCCTGCAGAACTAGTGTGGCCATATTAGTTCGTTTCCATTATCGTCTCCTCCTGGACCCCAACTGTGGTAGGATTGGTCGGGGGGGCAGGCTGTGAGGAGGTCCGGGGACCATCACGAGCCCTTGCTTTCGCTCTCTTGGGCGGGGCAGAGCAGTTTTTGCTGCCCGTTCTGTGTCCCGCTCCTTTATTCAGCGCCGCACAAACAGCGCAGTGTGGCGTCGCTGAGCAATCCTTTGCTTTGTGACCTGGCTGGCTACATCGGTAGCACAGGTCTGATCTGTCGATCTCCGACTGACAGTTCGCCCTCACATGACCTGCTTCCATGCAACGGAAACACCTCTGTGGGCGGGCTTCGAGCAGTTTCACTTGCGCAGAAACCCAACCCACCAGCAGCCTTCCCGCTTCAGCCACTACTTTTGCCGAAGTAACAGGGCAACGGACCCAAGCAGAACCTAAGCCCCTGGGGTCTGCTCTTATGTCCCCTACCTTGACATCTTGGGTTGTGCAGCCTCCCGCTTGCGCGATTGCCGCCGCGATGTCTTCCGTTGTGACGGAATCGTCTAGACCGGATAATCGAAGCTCTACTCTTTTAGTGGGCCGAGACACTCGGACCTCGTCCGCGCTGAATAATTGGCTGAGCTTCTCCGCCAGTTTATCAGCTTTCGGGCCGCTAGCGACTCCTGGCACTTCCAAGAGTCGTGCGCCGGTCGCTGCGACCTTAAACTTCACTGACTGAATGTCTAGTTCAGCCAGTTTCACCTTCGTCTTAGCTTCGGCAAGCACGCTCTTGTACGTGATGCCTTTTTCTTCGGCCTCTGGCTGTAGCGATATTACCACCGCTGCAGAGCGGGGTGGCCTCAGTTTGCGGGCCGCCTGTGCTTGGGATCGCTGTTGTACCTTTCCTTGTGGTTGGGACCGTACTTCCTGTGGTTTTGCCGCTCTCTTTTTGTTTTTTCCCACCACTTTACTCCATTGCTGGTCCATGGATTTGGGTGGCGGTGGCAGCGGACGAGGTTCGTTGACCACTGGGGCCGGCTGGGATGCCCCCTTGGCTTTTGTGCCCTTGCCTTGTTTGCCCTTTGCTGGGGCTAAACTTGACATGGGCTTTGTCACATTTGAGTTTGGGCCCTTTAGGACCCCTGCAGGCTTAGACGCTGGCTTCTGCTGCTGTCGGTCCGCAGCCAGTGGTGGCCGCAGCTTCTTGGCTGGCAGGAGCCTTTCTTCCTTCTCTAAGGACTCTAGTCTGGCATTTAGCATGTTGCCAACCCGATCCATGATGCTGCGCATCAGGCCCTCGTCTTGTGGTGCAGGTGAATGAGACGAAGAGGGTCCAGCTTCCTCGGTTCTGCCTCTTTTCGCCTGTGTCGCCTCTTGTACTTTTCGTTTGGCACTCTGTTTTTTCGCCTTCGAGACTTCCTCCATGTCGGCATCTTGGGGAGGTTGAACGTCAGCGGACAGCCATTCTGGGATTGGCTGAGCTTGGGAGGCAGCTGCTGTTCTTCTGTTCCTCTCCATCTCTTCTTCCATTTGTGCGACCTTTTGTTGCAGGAAGGCCACCTGGATCTCCATATGTTTATTAGCTGCCTGAAGCAAGCTTGTCTCTTTGGAGATTGTCCGCCTGCAGAGATCTTCCAGGTTATCTCCAATTACAGACGCGGCTTCCTTGAGAGCTTTCACGTATGTCCCCTTTAGGTTGCCAGACTTCGTGGCCACCCCAACGATGATGTTTAGCTGGTCTTTGGCTGACTTCACTAAATCTACTGCCGACTTCTCCGTTCCGTCGTTGGATGTTGACGACTCCGACAGACGGGATACTCGATGCTGTCGTGCTCTGGCCATGCTATCGGCAATTTCTTTCTCCGCCTCAATCCGTAGGGCCTCTTGTTTCGCAGCATTGAGCTCCCTCTGAGCTGCTGCTAGACCCACATATTCCCCAGTGGTTGCAGGTCGGCCTCTTCCCTTTCTGTATTCCACCGCTACCGGCGGCGAACTCTGTGCCGGCAGTAGTGGCCATTCCTCGCCCTCACTATCATTAAGGCAGGTCCGCTTGGCGTCAATGTCCGCCCAAAAGCGGTTCCTGCTTGACGCTCTGGAAGAATCGGAGTTTGACCTTGAGCGGACCGTCTCCAATGTTTCCGAGGTAGACCTTCGACTGTTCGTCGCCTTGGTTGCCCTTCCCTTTCGAGGGCTATTGAGTCGCTCCAGCGACACCCTCACTTCACGCAGCTTCTTAGCTGGTTTCTCGCCCTGTTTGTTTATTGAGCCAGAGATGCGCTCGATCTCTTCTGCTCCCATACTCTCTTCTGTTTGGCCCTGAGAAGGGCCTTTTTCGGGTTGGCCCTGAAAAGGGCCGTTTTGAGTGTTTTTAGTTTCGGAAGACATATGAAATTGTTCCCACGAGTAGGAGGGATCTACTTTGTCCATCCAGGCGGTGCCCTCTGCACCTGGATAAGCCTAGGATACCCATCAGTGTGTCGGCCGGTACACTGATGGGGGGAAGCACTAGCGGCTGACACCACCTCAGCCATGCATCCTCTCGCGGTGCTGCGCCGCTTAGGATTGGGAGTGATTTTTTATTGAGGTTGTCTTCCTCGCGGCCCAGCCAATTAAGGCAAGGCCCCCGGTGCCCAACCAGAGCCGTAAAACATGACCACGGACTCGGTTTGGGCAACGGTTGGTCCGGCGTCGACATCGTCGAGTGCACCTGGCACATCGCCGCACCCGTCGCCTCCATTTCTGGAGCGACACCCTCCGGTTCATTTTTATAGTGGTTTGTTCCACTCGGCACTACTCTCAGTGAGCAGCGCCCCCGGTCCGCTCAGTGCGGATTACGGGCTGCCCGACGGGGGGCCGGAAACCCACCCGCCGCGCCGCAGGCCTTGAAGGCCCGCCATCCCACGCCGCTCATCGGCCGCTGGCTCTAGGGAGCCCCGACAACAAGGTGCCACGCACCACCGTCACTGCCCAGTAGGGCCATACTGCATCCCTTGCTATCTCAGCTGACCTGAGGCGAGCTGGGAGCAGCTAACAAAAAACCCGGCGTTAAAGCCCTCGCGGGAGTCTGACTCAACCGCTACCGCCTGTGGCTGGTATTCGCAGAGGGAGGATAGCAAGCGCGCAACTGAGCGGCTATCCTCCCCCTCCCAGGGTGCACCACGAGGAGGAACCAGCCCTGCACCCCAACCTAACCTAACCTTTTTTTTTTTTTTTTTTTTTTTTAAGGAGAGGAAAAATGCGTTACGCATACCACCCGGGTGTGGGGACAGACCCGGGTGGTTATGTGGGACTCCTCGTTACGGGCTGATGGGACCCCGAGTTTACCCACTAAAAAACCTCTCCGTCTGCCGCCGCGGTGCTGTACGGTGAGCTGCAGGGACGCTCGCGCTTGCATCTGCAGCACCACCAGCACTGCTCCGAATTTTGGAGCACCGCCTCCGGAGGCCACCCTGGCCTCAATTTTACACCACATCATTCCGCCTTCTTTGGCCTAATGCTAGTACAGGATGGCAGGCGTCCCCAAGCCTGCCATCCTATGGCCACTCTACGGAGGCAGGCGGCGGTCGTGTGCGGCCCGTCTTCGCCCGGCACGCTTGCGGCGCCTCTGGTCGGCCAGCGGGTCGACCTCTCTGGCCCGCTCCGCCAGCTCCTTCTGTTGCAGGACCAGCTCGCAGAAGGTTTTCACTGCGTCCCAGGACCTGGCGCTGTCGACCATGGATTTCACCACGGCTGGCAGCGACAGATCCTGCCCCACTATGGCCATCAGATCGCCCCTTTCTGGCCCCCACACTGGGCACTCCTCCAACGTGTGTTGAGCAGTGTCCACCGCTGCTCCGCACTCGTGGCACTCCTCCGTTGGCTCTCTGCCGGCAACTTTGTGCAGATACCTCCCGAAACACCCATGCCCCGAGAGGATCTGCACGAGCCTGAAGGTGAGAGCGCCATGTGCCCGCTCCAGCCACTGGGTCATAACCGGGTGTATCGCTGCAATAGTTCGGGCGCCCGCAGTTGGACTGGCCAGCCGGTCCACCCACTCCGATATCGCCTCGCGGCACAGTTCCTCTCGCTTGGCCTGAACCTCCCGGGGTGCTGGCCAAAAGTCACGCGCACGCGCCTCCTCGCGCCAGAAGAAGACTGACGCAAGGGTCCTCGCGTCCAAATCCCAAGGCAGAGATCCGGCCAGCACGCATGCTGCCTCTCCAGATATGGTGCGATATCCGCGTATAGATCTGATCGCCATTACTCTTTGCGCCCTGCGCAGGTGGTTGGCGTTTCCGGCGTTCAGGTCTTTCGCCCACACCGGGGCACCGTAAAGGGCCATTGACCTTATTACCCCCGAGTATAGGCGCCGGCACGACGCTTTTGGCCCCCCAAGATTCGGGAGCAGGCGCCCAAGCGCAGCAGCCGCGCTGAGCAGCTTTGGGGTCATCCGTTCAAAATGTGCCTCAAAGGACCACCGACTATCTAGGACGATGCCCAGGTACCGCATCGTTCGTTGGACGGGAATTCGCACGCCGCCTACAATTATGTGCGATCCAGGCTTGGGTGCTCTCCGGGGGCCGTGGAAACAAATGGCCTCCGAATTATTTAGGGCAACCTCTAGCCCAAGCCGCCTGATCTTTCCCACGACGTGGGCTACTGCTGCAGTGGCCAAGATGGACGCGTCTCTGAGTGATGCCCCACGCGCTGTGACAAGGGTGTCATCGGCATAGCACACCAGCTCCACCCCGCGCAGGCGACCTCCTCGCAACACCCAATCGTATCCGATGTTCCACAGGAGAGGTCCTAGTACCGACCCCTGTGGAACACCGCACACCATTTCCCGCCTCTCCCACTCATGCTGCCCGGGAAAGGCCACAAACCTTCGAGACAGGTAGGCCCTTACAATTCGGCTGAGATGGTGGGGTACTTGGTGGTACAGCAACGCCTCATTGATGCAGCCCCAGGGGAGGGTGTTAAAAGCGTTGGCAATATCAAGCGACACTGCCAAGACGACGTCACCCTGGGAGACTGCATCCTCCGCTATCCTCTGGACCTGCAGGATCGCATGTACAGTTGAGCGACCACTGCGGAATCCATATTGACAATCGGCCAAGCCCGGCCCCTCAGCGGTAAGGTGCTTGATGAGACGGTTGGCGATGATCCGCTCAAAGAGCTTGCCCACCTCATCAAGCAACACGATGGGCCGGTAGGCCGACGGTGACTCCGCAGGACGACCCTCTTTCCTTAGCAGGACCAGGCGACCGATCTTCCATGCATCTGGGAAATGACCATGCCCCAGGCACTGGCTGAATAGCCGTCGCAGCCTTGGCTCCAGGGCACCCATGGCTATAACCCAGGCTCGACCCGGGATTCCGTCGAGCCCAGGCGCCGTATTTTTTGCCCTTAGCCTTAGCACCGCCGCTCCGAGCTCTCCTTCAGTGACCCTCGGTGTCTGTGCTTCAGCCCCTTGCTGCCTCTCAGCTACCCCAGGTAGCGCCATTGGCGGTGGGGGTTGTGGAGGTCTGTGGGGGAACAGAGTTGAAACCACGTTATCCAGCAGCTGGGGCTGGAGACTCTGTGTCAGTGGAGGGGCCCACGGGCGGAGTTTTTGCCTGACAAGCTTGTATGGCCTCCCCCATGGGTCTCTGTTTAGAATCTCCAGGAACTCTTCCCGTGCCCGTTCGATGGCACTGCCGATGGCAGCTTTTAGGGCCGCTTTTGACTCTTTGTACCTCGTGTACAGGGTCGCTTCCGCCTCTTCATTCCTCTGCCGACGACTTCTCTGCCTTGTGTACTGGCGTCTCTTGAGCACGCACTCCTCGCGCAACTGCGCAAGATCTGGAGACCACCAGTACACTGCGCGTCGGGGAGAGAAGGTTTTAGCTCGAGGCATCGCCGCGTCACACACCTCGGTCATGGACTTACGGAACCATTCGGCTTCTGCCTCCACGTCGACCACCTCCTCCGGTTCCGGTGTCCATGACCGAACCAAAGCCGCCAGTTCTAAGGACTCTCGGTCTAGTTTCTTAAGCACCCAGCGAGGACCATCGCCGACTGGGTCGTTACGTCGTTGGAGACCGGGCCTGGGGAGCGTCGCGACTCCGAACCTGATGTAGCGGTGGTCCGACAGTGTTTCAACGCCGACCAGGACCTCCCAGCTTTGAACACGGTGTGCCAGGGCGGTGCTTCCAAATGTTATGTCTACAATAGAACCACCCTGTTGCCGCACACATGTGTTCTCCGTGCCGGTGTTTATGACCGCCAGGTTTGCGCCAATTGCCCACTCTAGGAGAGTGCGCCCCCGCGGATCAGTTGCTGGGCATCCCCACGCTGTGCTCTTCGCATTAAAATCACCCGCGACTATCACCGGGTTGGGGTGCAGTCTGCCGACGAGGGCACCGAGCTCCACCAAGAATGTCTCGAAGTCTGCCAGGCTCTTGTTTGGGGAGAAGTAGACCGCGACTACCGCCAACTTTCCGCAGACTGCAGCGACGCAGCCGTGGCCCTTCGTTACGCTTCTAAAACTGGAGCCGGCAGCGCTCCGCGTAACTATGGCCACGGTACCGTCAAGGTCTCCAGCCCAGTCATCTCTGACCGGCACTCTGTAGGGCTCAGCTACTACGGCGATATGTATCCCCCACTGGGCTACGCTTTGGCAGAGGAGGTCTTGGGCCCTGGCATCGTGGTTGAGATTCGCCTGTAGGAATTCTATGGTGTCCATTTAACCCACAACCATAGATAGATCCTCCTCTGCCGTTGACTGTCCCGTCAGGGTCGATTCGGCCGGCTGCGAGGGGGCCTGGAGGCCACTGGCAGCATTTTTCGCCTTTCTCTTCCCAGCAGCTTTGGGTGCAGTGCATGCCTTGCTGCTAATTCTGTGCCCAGACGGCTTACCGGCTGCTGCACATTCAGCACAATGCGGCGAGGCAGTGCACTGGGCCGCTTTGTGGCCTTCTTTACCGCATTGAAAGCAGCTGTTCGACCGGTCTGTTTCCGCTGGGCACTGCGCACTGACGTGGCCGTTGCGGAAGCATCGGTAGCACCGTAGGGGTCTCTGATCCATCAGTTTAACCTGAGCAGAGACCCAACCTACCAGAAGCCGACCCCCGGATACTATTTTTTTGGCGGCCATAACCGGGCACCGAACCCATGCCGTACCGAGCCCCGAGAATCCTTGGCGTATATCACCAACCTTAACAGCGTCAATGGCGCACTCTCCACTACGTGCCACCGCAGCAGCCACTTCGTCTGCCGTAACGGATTCGTCAAGGCCAGTGACCCGAACGTCCACACTTTTTGAGGGCCTTGCCACTCGCACTTTGTCTGTGCCAACCTGTTGCCGAATCGCCTCAGCTAGCTTGTCGGCTTTATCCCCGCTGGTTGCGCCAGGGACCTCTAAAATGCACGCTCCGGTGGCCGCTCTCCGGAAGCGCAAACCGCCGGGGATATCAATTTCCGCTAACTGGACCTTGGTCCTGGCCTCAGCGATGACGTCTTTGTAAGTGACGCCCCTCTCAACTGCTTCTGGTTGTAGTGTTAGCACAACGGCCGCCGATCGTGGAGCTTTCAGCTTTTGAGCTTTTGCTTTCCCCGCTGGCTGTGGTGGGGCGGCACGTTGGGCAGCCCTCCGTTTGCTGCCCTTGCTTGCTACCACATTCCAGCCCTCTTTCATAGCGGCGGGCGCTGGTGGCAGTGAACGAGGCGTGGGCGGCTCTTTCAGTGCCTGGGTCCTGGCCTTGCTTCCCCTATTTCCACCCTTCGCTTTGGTCTTCTTGGCGGTTTTGGCCTCCGATGCAGATTGCGGCTTCCTGGTGGCGTCAATGACAATTGCCTTGCCACTTGTCCCCTCTCTTACTGTAACCGCTGAGGATGCCGCAGCCTGATTCTTCCTCGTTGCTGCTAGTGGCGGCCGCAATTGTTTGGCCGGCAGTAGGCGACCCTCGGCTTCGAGCCCATCTAAGCGTGCGCCCACAATCTCTCCCACCTTGAGCGCCACTGCGCGCATGAGGTCCTCGTTCCCGAGAGCGGGTTCAAGGTTGCCCAACGGGCCCCTTGCGCGTGTCAGTGGCCGTTTGTCAGCTGCAGGTGTCACCGGGTCGCGCATCTCAGTGTCCTGCACTGTCTCGGTGGGTGGAAGGTCGAGGCTTTCTTTCCTCCTAGCCCTGTCCACCTCCGCCTTTAGTTGGGCCAGTTCACAGCGAAGACTGGCCATCTCCGCTTGCAGGCTTTTGTTCGCCGCCTGCAATTGACGAGTCTCGTCCGAGATTGTGCGCTCACTCAAAATTTGGACAGCCTCCCCGATGGTTTCTGCTGCCTCTTTGAGGGCGCGCACAAATGTGCCCTTCAGGTGTTTAGATTTGACCGCCACGTCCTTGATGATGGCCACCTGGGCCGTCACCGATTCAGTGAGGCCTGTGGCAGTCTCGTCCTTATTTGGTTTGACAGGGAGCAGCTTTGGGAACTGTTTGTCCCACTTGTCTCTCGCTGCCTTTGCCTGGCTTGCAACAGCCCTCTCCGCCTCTATTTCAAGAGCCTCACGTTTTGCATCATTGAGGGCTTTCTGCGCCGCTGCTAGTCCGATATATTGGCCAGTCGTTGGCGGGCGGCCTCTAGGGCGCTTCACCTTCTCTGTTTCGTCCATCGACGAATCGTCCGAGAGGTGAAGCGAACCTTCTCTGCTGTTGGGACCGGGTTGGGTCCAAAAACGCCCGCTAGGGCCCACCGAGCTATTAGAGTTCGACCTCGATCGTGATCGAACAGAAATTAGCGTGCAGTCCGATGACTGGTCGCTTTCTTCCTCTACTGCGAGCATGTCCGCCACGCTCTCCGCCATTTTTGCTGCGCCGTCCCTACTCCTTCTTCGGATGCGCTTCTCGACTTTTGTACCCTTAATCTTGGGTTTGTCTCCTCCTTTCATCATGTTTTTTGTTTTTTTGAGTTCAGTTGCCATAAAGTTCCCACGAGTGTGAGGGATATAAAAGTCCATCCAGGCGGTGCCCTCTGCACCTGGATAAGCCTAGCGTAACCCGTCAGTGTGTCGGCCGGTACACTAACGGGGCAAGCACTAACGACTGACTCCACCTCAGCCATGCATCCTCTCGCGGTGCTGCGCCGCTTAGGATTGGGGGTAATTTTTTATTGAGGTTTTCTTCCTCGCGGCCCGGCCAATTAAGGCAGGGCCCCCGCCGCCCGACCAAAGTCGCAAAACATGACTACGGCCTTGACGAGCAACGGGTCGGTCCGGCGTCGACTACACGTCGAGTGCACCTGGCACATCGCCGCACCCATCGCATCCATTTCTGGAGCGACCCTCCTCCGTTTCATTTTTATAGTGGTTTGTTCCACGCGGCACTACTCTCAGTGAGCAGCGCCCCCGGCCCGCTCAGTGCGGGTTACGGTCTGCCCGACGGAGGGACGGAACCCACCCGCCGCGCCGCGAGCCTTGAAGGCCCGCCATCCCACGCCGCTCAGCGGCCGCTGGCTCTAAAGAGCCCCGACAACACGGTGCCACGCACCACCACCGCTGCCCGAAGGGCCAGGCTGCATCCCATGCCATCTCAGATGACCTGAGGCGAGCTGGGAGCAGCTAACAAAAAACCCGGCATTAAAGCCTTCGCGGGAGTCTGACTCAACCGCTACCGCCTGTGGCTGGTATTCGCAGAGGGAGGATAGCAAGCGCGCCACTGAGCGGCTATCCTCCCCCTCCCAGGGTGCACCACGAGGAGGAACCAGCCCTGCACCCCAACCTAACCTAACCTTTTTTTTTTTTTTTTTTTTTTTTTTTTTTTTTTTTTTTTTTTTTTTTTTTTAAGGAGAGGAAAAATGCGTTACGCATACCACCCGGGTGTGGGGACTGACCCGGGTGGTTATGTGGGACTCCTCGTTATGGGCTGATGGGACCCCGAGTTTACCCACTAAAAAACCTCTCCGTCTGCCGCCGCTGTGCTGTACGGTGGGCTGCAGGAACGCTCGCGCTTGCATCTGCAGCACCACCAGCACTGCTCCGAGTTTTGGAGCACCGCCTCCGGAGGCCGTTTTGGCCTCAATTTTTCGCCTTCACATCATTCCGCCTTCAGTGGCCTAATGCTACTGGATGGCAGGCGTCCCCATGCCTACCATCCTATGGCCATTTTACGGAGGCAGGCGGCGGTCGTGTGCGGCCCGTCTTCGTCCGGCTCGCTTGCGGCGCCTTTGGTCGGCCAGTGGGTCGACCTCTCTGGCCCGCTCCGCCAGTTCTTTCTGTTGCAGGACTAGCTCGCAGAAGGTTTTCACTGCTTTCCAACATCTGTCGCTGTCGACCATGGACTTCACCACGGCTGGCAGCGACAGATCCTGCCCCACTATAGCCATCAGGTCGTCCCTTTCTGGCCCCCACACTGGGCACTCGTCCAGAGTGTGTTGAGCGGTGTCAACCGCTGCGCCGCATTCATGGCACTCTTCCGTCGGCTCCCTGCCGGCAACTTTGTGCAGATACCTCCCGAAGCAACCGTGCCCCGAGAGAATCTGCACGAGCCGGAATGTGAGGGCGCCGTGTGCCCGCTCCAGCCACTGAGTCATGACTGGGCGTATCGCCGCAATAGTCCGGGCGCCCGCAGTTGGTCTGGCCAGTCGGTCCACCCACTCCGATATCGCCTCGCGGCATAGTTCCTCTCGCTTAGCCTGAACCTCCCGTGGTGCTGGCCAAAAGTCTCTGGCACGCGCCTCCTCGCGCCAGAAGAAGACTGACGCAAGGGTCCTCGCGTCCAAATCCCAAGGCAGAGATCCGGCCAGCACGCATGCAGCCTCTCCTGAGATGGTGCGATATCCGCGTATAGATCTGATCGCCATTACTCTCTGGGCCCTGCGCAGTTGGTTGGCGTTTCCGGCGTTTAGGTCTTTGGCCCATACCGGGGCACCGTAAAGGGCAATTGACCTTATTACCCCCGAGTATAGGCGCCGGCACGACGCTTTTGGGCCCCCAAGATTTGGGAGCAGGCGCCCGAGCGCAGCAGCCGCACTCAGCAACTTTGGAGTCAGCCGTTCGAAATGCGCCTCGAAGGACCACCGACTATCCAGGACGATGCCAAGGTACCGCATCGTCCGTTGGATGGGGATTCGCACGCCGCCAACAATTATGTGGGATCCGGGCTTGGGTGCTTTTCGGGGGCCGTGGAAACATATGGCCTCCGATTTATTTAAGGCAACCTCCAGCCCTAGCCGCCGGATCTTTCCCACGACATGTGCTACTGCTGCAGTGGCCAAGATGGACGCGTCTCTAAGTGAGGCCCCGCGTGCTGTGACAAGGGTGTCGTCGGCGTAGCACACTAGCTCCACCCCGCGCAGACGACCACCTCGCAACACCCAATCGTATCCGATGTTCCACAAGAGTGGTCCTAGTACCGACCCCTGTGGAACACCGCACACCATTTCCCGCCTCTCCCACTCATGCTGCCCGGGAAAGGCCACAAACCTCCGAAGCAGGTAGGCCCTTACAATTCGGCTGAGATGGTGGGGTACTTGGTGGTACAGCAACGCCTCATTGATGCAGCCCCAGGGGAGGGTGTTAAAGGCGTTGGCAATGTCGAGCGACACTGCCAAGACGACGTCACCCTGGGAGACTGCATCTTCCGCTATCTTTTTCACCTGCAGGATCGCATGTACAGTGGAGCGACCGCTGCGGAATCCATATTGGCAGTCAGCCAAGTCCGGCCCGTCGGCGGTAAGGTGCTTGATGAGACGGTTTGCGATGACCCGCTCAAAGAGCTTGCCCACCTCATCAAGCAACACGATGGGCCGGTAGGCCGACGGTGACTCCGCAGGGCGACCCTCTTTCCTTAGCAGGACCAGTCGACCGATCTTCCATGCATCTGGGAAACGACCCTGCTCCAGGCACTGGCTGAATAGCCTTCGCAACCTTGGCTCCAGGGCACTCATGGCTAGAACCCAGGCTCGACCCGGGATTCCGTCGAGCCCAGGTGCCGTATTTTTTGCCCTTAGCCTCAGCACCGCCGCTCCGAGCTCACCTTCACTGACCCTGGGTGTCTCTGCTTCTGCTCCCTGCTGTCTCTCAGCTGCCCCAAGTAGTGCCATCGGCGGTGGGGGCTGTGGAGGTCTATGGGGGAACAGAGTCGCAACCACGTTATCCAGCAGCTGGGGCTGGAGACTCTGTGTCAGTGGAGGAGCCCACGGGCGGAGTTTCTGCCTGACAAGCTTGTATGGCCTCCCCCATGGGTCTCTGTTTAGAATCTCCAGGAACTCTTCCCGTGCCCGGTCTATGGCATTGCTAATGGCAGATTTTAGGGCCACTTTTGCCTCCTTATACCTCGAGTAAAGGGTCGCTTCCGTCTCTTCATCTCTCAGCCGACGACCTCTCTGCCTTGTGTACTGGCGTCTCTTGAGCACACACTCCTCGCGCAACTGCGCAAGATCTGGAGACCACCAGTACACTGCGCGCCGGGGAGAGAATGTCTTGGCTCGAGGCATTGCCGCGTCACACACCTCAGTCATGGACTTACGGAACCATTCGGCTTCTACTTCCACGTCAACCGCCTCCTCCGGTTCCACTGTCCATGACCGAACCAAAGCCGCCAGTTCTAGAGACTCTCGGTCAAGTTTTTTAAGCACCCAGCGAGGACCATCACCGACTGGATCGTTACATCTTGGGCGACCAGGCCTGGAGAGCGTCGCGACTCCGAATCTGATGTAACGGTGGTCGGACAGTGTTTCGACGCCAACCAGGACCTCCCAGCTTTGAACACGGTGTGCCAGGGCGGTGCTTGCAAACGTTATGTCTACGATAGAGCCGCCCTGTTGCCGCACACACGTGTTTTCCGTGCCGGTGTTGATGACCGCCAGGTTTGCGCCAATTGCCCACTCTAGGAGAGTACGCCCCCGTGGATCGGTTGCTGGGCATCCCCACGCCAGGCTCTTTGCGTTAAAATCGCCCGCGACAATCACAGGGGCGGGATGCAGTCTGCCAACAAGGGCGCCGAGCTCCACCAGGAACGTCTCAAAGTCTGCCAAGCTTTTGTTGGGGGAGAAGTAAACCGCGACTACCGCCAACTCCCCGCAGACTGCAGCGACACAGCCGTGACCCTTCGTTACGCTCCTAAAACTGGAGCCGGCAGCGCTCCGCGTAACTAAGGCCACAGTACCGTCAAGGTCTCCAGCCCAGTCGTCTCTGACCGGCACTCTGTAGGGCTCTGCTACTACAGCGATGTGTATACCCCACTGGGCCAGACTCTGGCAGAGAAGGTCTTGGGCCCTAGCATCATGGTTGAGGTTCGCCTGGAGGAATTCTATGGTGTCCATTTAACCCACAACCATAGATAGATCCTCCTCTGCCGTAGACTGTCCCGCTGGGGTCGATTCAGCAAGCTGCGAAGGGGCCTGGAGGCCACGGGCAGCATTGGTCGCCTTTCTCTTTCCAGCAGCTTTAGGTGCAGTGCATGCCTTGCTGCTTATTCGGTGCCCAGACGGCTTACCAGCTGCTGCACATTCAACACAATGCGGCGAGGCAGTGCACTGGGCCGCTTTGTGACCATCTTTGCCGCATTGGAAGCAGCTGTTCGAGCGGTCCGTTTCCGCTGGGCACTGCGCACTGACATGACCGTTGCGGAAACACCGGAAACATCGCAAGGGTCTCTGGTCCATCAGTTTGACCTGCGCAGAGACCCATCCCACCAGAAGTCGGCCCGCAGAAACTATTTTCTTGGCGGCCATGACAGGGCAACGAACCCATATCGTGCCAAGGCCAGAGAAACCCTGGCGTATGTCTCCGACCTTTATTGCATCAATGGCGCATTCACCATTGCGTGCCACCGCAGCAGCCACCTCATCTGCCGAAACAGATTCATCAAGGCCAGTGACCCTAACGTCCACAGTTTTTGAGGGCCTAGCCACTCGCACTTTATCTGTGCCGACCTGTTGCCGAATTGCCTCGGCTAGTTTGTCGGCTTTATCCCCGCTGGTTGTGCCGGGGACCTCGAGAATGCACGCTCCGGTGGCTGCTCTTCGGAAGCGCAGTCCGGTGGGGATGTCCAAATCCGCTAGCTGGACCTTGGTCCTGGCTTCAGCGATGACATCCTTGTAAGTCACGCCCCTCTCCGCTGCTTCTGGTTGTAGCGTCAGCACCACGGCCGCCGATCGTGGTGCTTTCAGCTTTTGGGCTTTCGCCTTTTCCACAGGCTGTGGTTGGGCAGCACGTTGCGCAGCCTTACGTCTGTTTCCTTTACTTGCCACCACGTTCCAGCCCTCTTTCATGGTGGCAGGCGCTGGTGGCAGTGAGCGAGGCGTGGGCGGCTCATTTGATGTTTGAGTTCTGGCCTCGTTTCTCTTGTTTCCACCCTTTCTTTTGTCCTTCTTGTTGATTCTGGCAGCTGGAGCAGATTGCGGCTTCTTGGTGGCATCGATGACGATTGCCTTGCCACTTGCCTTCGCTATTGTTGTAACCGCAGCGGATGCTGAGGGTGCCGCAGCCTGATTCTTCCTCGTTGCTGCTAGTGGCGGCCGCAATTGTTTGGCCGGCAGTAGGCGACCCTCGGCTTCGAGCCCATCCAAGCGTGCGCCCACAATCTCTCCCACCTTGAGAGCCACTGCGCGCATGAGGTCCTCATTCCCGAGAGCGGGTTCAAGGTTGCCCACTGGGCCCCTTGCACGTGTCAGTGGCCGTTTGTCAGCTCCAGGTGTCACCGAGTCGTGCATCTCAGTGTCCTGCACTGTGACGGGGGGTGGAAACTCGAGGCTTTCTTTCCTCCTAGCCCTGTCCATCTCCGCCTTTAGTTGGGCCAGTTCGCAGCGAAGACTGGCCATCTCCGCTTGCAGGCTTTTGTTCGCCGCCTGCAATTGACGAGTCTCGTCCGAGATTGTGCGCTCACTCAAAATTTGGACAGCCTCCCCGATGGTTTCTGCTGCCTCTTTGAGGGCGCGCACAAATGTGCCCTTCAAGTGTTTGGATTTGACCGCCACGTCCTTGATGATGGCCACCTGGGCCGTCACCGATTCAGTGAGGCCTGTGGCAGTCTCGTCCTTATTTGGTTTGGCAGGGAGCAGCTTTGGGAACTGTTTGTCCCACTTGTCTCTCGCTGCCTTTGCCTGGCTTGCAACAGCCCTCTCCGCCTCTATTTCAAGAGCCTCACGTTTTGCATCATTGAGGGCTTTCTGCGCCGCTGCTAGTCCGATATATTGGCCAGTCGTTGGCGGGCGGCCTCTAGGGCGCTTCACGTTCTCTGCTTCGTCCATCGACGAATCGTCCGAGAGGTGAAGCGAACCTTCTCTGCTGTTGGGACCGGGTTGGGTCCAAAAACGCCCGCTAGGGCCCACCGAGCTATTAGAGTTCGACCTCGATCGTGATCGAACAGAAATTAGCGTGCAGTCCGATGACTGGTCGCTTTCTTCCTCTACTGCGAGCATGTCCGCCACGCTCTCCGCCATTTTTGCTGCGCCGTCCCTACTCCTTCTTCGGATGCGCTTCTCGACTTTTGTACCCTTAATCTTGGGTTTGTCTCCTCCTTTCATCATGTTTTTTGTTTTTTTGAGTTCAGTTGCCATATAGTTCCCACGAGTGTGAGGGATATAAAAGTCCATCCAGGCGGTGCCCTCTGCACCTGGATAAGCCTAGCGTAACCCGTTAGTGTGTCGGCCGGTACACTAACGGGGCAAGCACTAACGACTGACTCCACCTCAGCCATGCATCCTCTCGCGGTGCTGCGCCGCTTAGGATTGGGGGTAATTTTTTATTGAGGTTTTCTTCCTCGCGGCCCGGCCAATTAAGGCAGGGCCCCCGCCGCCCGACCAAAGTCGCAAAACATGACTACGGCCTTGACGAGCAACGGGTCGGTCCGGCGTCGACTACACGTCGAGTGCACCTGGCACATCGCCGCACCCATCGCATCCATTTCTGGAGCGACCCTCCTCCGTTTCATTTTTTATAGTGGTTTGTTCCACGCGGCACTACTCTCAGTGAGCAGCGCCCCCGGCCCGCTCAGTGCGGGTTACGGTCTGCCCGACGGAGGGACGGAACCCACCCGCCGCGCCGCGAGCCTTGAAGGCCCGCCATCCCACGCCGCTCAGCGGCCGCTGGCTCTAAAGAGCCCCGACAACACGGTGCCCCGCACCACCACCGCTGCCCGAAGGGCCAGGCTGCATCCCATGCCATCTCAGATGACCTGAGGCGAGCTGGGAGCAGCTAAGAAACCCGGCATTGAAGCCCTCGCAGGAGTCTATAGACTCAACTGCCACCGCCTGTGACTGGTATTCGCAGAGGGAGGATAGCAAGCGCGCAACTGCGCGCAACTGAGCGGCTATCCTCCCCCTCCCAGGGTGCACCACGAGGAGGAACCAGCCCTGCACCCCAACCTAACCTAACCTTTTTTTTTTTTTTTTTGTTAACCCAGGGGAATCCGTTATGGATACCACCCGGCCCGGGAGTAACCGGGTGGTTATGTCCGACTCTCACGGACTAAACCCCTGGGGTGTTCCACCGCTCGCTCTGTGTGCGGGGTTTCGGGAACGCTGCTGCACACCTCCGAGAACCCCGCGAGCGTTGCCCTTGCGGGCCCGTCTTTTGGGCTGCTGAAGCAGCCTACTCCGCCGATAGCACCTCGGAACACTTGAGGGCTATCCGGCTCGGGACCTCTCCAGGCGGATGACGGGGCTCCCAACCCATCACCCGCAGGTCCCCCTTACGGCGGCTGCATGCGGCCTGCATAGGCTCTGCGCCGCCGCCCTGCTCTCCTTCTGCGCTGAGGGAGCGCATCTGCGTCATTCTCGCGCTCGCGCTCTGCTGTCTCCTTCTGCGCCATAACCTCAGCGCAGAAGGTGGCCATCGCCTCCCAGGCCTCTTTTGCCTCTGCCATTTGCCTCACCAAGGCCGGCAGAGACAGGTCTCTTCCTACGACCGCAGACAGAGCAGCGCGGGGCTCCGCCCATGCAGGGCACTCCACGCGCGTGTGGTAGGCTGTGTCCGCGGCCCCTCCTCCACAATGATGGCAATTTAGAGTTGCCTCTCTTCGTACCACCTCACACAGG